>SJYC01016177.1:0-108992 GCA_006408675.1 Madoqua kirkii | reverse complement strand
TTGCATGCATTGGAGAAGGAAATGGCAACCCACTCCAGTGTTCTTGCCTGAAGAATCCCAGGGACGGGGGAGCCTGGTGGGCTGCCGTCTATGGGGTCGCACAGAGTTGGACACGATTGAAGCGACTTAGCAGCAGCAGCACACAGCTAATTATTAATGAAGCTGGAACTCAACCCCAGGGAGTTTTATGCTATAGCCCACACTCAACTACCGTGTAATATGGTACCATGTAATATGTTATCATTACTATTAACTAGCACATCTTCAGGGGCTCTCAATCTTAAGTGATTACTGGACAAAGAGTGTGCTGTTATTGAAGCATATAAGACACATTGTGGGCTTGTTTTAATGCTAGAGAACCCACATAAAGACCAGAGATGAAAAAAAGCCCAGAACAAAAGCTAAAATTCTTGAACGATCAAACTATTTAAAGTAGTAGTGAATGCTGGTGGGAATGTAAATCGGTGCAGCTATCATGGGGAACAGTACGGAGGTTCCGTAAGAAACTAAACATAGGGCTACCGTATGATTCTACAGTCCCACTCCTGGGCATATATCTGGAGGAAACTATAATTCAAAAAGATAGGGACTTCCCTGGAGCTCTAGCAGTTAAGACTCTGAGCTCCCAATCAGGGAGCTCTGGTTGATCCCTGATCGGAAATTAGATCCTGAATGCCACAACTAAGAACCGACGTGCCACAGTGAAGATCCCACGTGCCACAGCTAAAACCCAGCGCAGCCGAATTAAAAAAGAGATGCACGGACCACAATGATCATAGCAGCACTGTTCACAGCAGCCAAGATACGAAAGCATCTTAAACGTCCATGAATGGACGAATGGATAAAGAAGTTGCAGTATAGGACTTCCCTGGTGATCCAGTGATCAGGAAGTCACCTGCCAGTGAAGGAGACATGAGGTTTGTCCTGGTCTGGGGAGATCCCAACCAAGCCTGTATGCCACCACCGAGCCCACGCTCTCGAGCCTGCGTGCCGCAACTACTAGAGACCACGCTTCCAGAGCCTGTGCTCCACAACACGATCAACCACCACAATGAGGAGCCTGCACATTGCAATGGAGAGTAGCCCCTGCTCGCCGAAACCAGAGAACACCTCAGCAGCAACAAAGACTCAGCACGGCCAGTAAATATTAAAATAAGAAATTGCGGTGTGTGTGTGTATACGCACTGCAACTTTTAAACTATTTCTTTATTAAATGAGTGAGATAATGCCATTTGCAGCAACATGGATGGACCTAGAGATGATCATACTAAACCAAAGACAAATATTATGATACTGTTTATAATGTGAAATCTAAAAAAAATGATGCCAATGAAGTGATACACAAAATGGAAACAGACCCCCAGAAAACAAACTTATGGTTACCAAGGGGAAAAGGGGAGGAGGGATAAATTAGGAGTTTGGGATTACCATATACATACTACTATGTCTAAAATGGATAACCACAAAAACCTATTGTGCAGCACAGGGAACTCTACTCAATATTTTGTAATAACCTATAAGAGAAAGTAATCTAAAAAAAAAGATATAAATGTACACATAACTGAATCACTTGATGGTATACCTGAAACTAGTAACATTGTTAAGTAAGCATACTTCAATAGAAATAAAACAGAATAATAGCAGACCCAGTGCCAGAAACCCTCATTACACAGTATCATCTGTAAGCATAGTACTTTCCTATTTCTGAACAGTCTACTTCATCTGGCTTCACAACCCCATAAGATAGCCAGAGTAGGCATTCATTCCTGATTTACTCATGAGGAAACTGAGGCTCAGGGAGCTCTGAGGATTCTTCAAGTTTAAGTGGCTAATTATCCTTAATAAAGATCACTCAAGCTTCCTGACCAATGACGACATGCTAGCGCCTGTGCGGTGCTCAACAGGTGCTAGGATTTAGCAACCATCTTTTTTTTTTAATTTATAACTTTTTTAGTAAAAGCCAGAGACACAACTGACGAAACCTGCCCTTCTTCACTGTGAAAGAACACATTTTTGTTATTTAGTGTAGCTGCTGCAACAACTCACTGTTTTTACAAACACAGAAACCAAAAACAGATTGTTTACTTTTTAATTTCAGGTTAAGATTAGAATACAAGACTCAGTATTAGACACGAATTTCATGTACATGATACTTTTCAATAGTTGAAGTGAATTTTCAGACTGATTTCAATGTCATTTCCGAAGTCTTTGAAACTGACACTACAGAATTAATAAAATCGTCATTTTCCTTTAGAAGTCGTCATGTTTAGCAGAGATCTTCTGATGGGCCTTATTATTTTTATCAATTTTGCAGACAAGCAAACTGAGGCCTAAAGAGGTTCAATGACTGGCCCCGAGACACATGGCTACTGAGTACCCCCCAGAAAAGAAAAAAAGAATGCTTCACTTCAGTCATGTCCAACTGTTTGTGACCCTATGGACTGTAGCCCACCAGGCTCCTCTGTCCATGGGATTCTCCAGGCAAGAATACTGGAGTGGGTTGCCATTTTCTTCTCCAGGGGATCTTCCTGACCCCGGGATCGAACCGGCGACTCATGTCTCCTGCATTGGCAGGCGGGTTCTTTACCCCTAGGGCCGCCTGGGAAGCCTCAAGCACCATGTAACACTGTGCCTTGGTGGGAGTGCTGGAGGGGACTGGCCAGTCTCACACTGAGAGGCTCCTCTGCACAGTGCAGAGATGTGGAACGCGGGGGACACAGCCCTTGCTTTCAGAAAGTCACAGGTGGTGAGACACAGAAGCAGCACAGGATCCGCAGTGGGACAGATCTGGAGAATCCCAGCTTTGCGGCTCCCTGAGTGATTAGGCGTGTTTAGTCTCAGAGCTTTGGTTTCCCCACCTGTTACAGAGGAGCTACAATCATCTGCTCCTACGGCTGTCCTGAGGGATCCAGTTAAGGGGAAGGCTAACACAAAGCACTCAATATGGAGACCATCTCACTGCAGTTCAGCTGAAGAGCAGAAACACAGGCAAAACTAGCAGTATTAGGCAGCAGTTGAAAAGCACCAAACGTGATGTTCACCCATAGGCATGCAAAGAATTTACTGGGGCAGGTTGGGCTGGGCCCATCAAGGCAGGCTCCGAGAGAGGGGTGAACTCGGGCTCGTCTTTGATTTAGGGCTAATGGTGCCCATGGGAAACTCACACGGTAACTCCAAAGAGCTGTGGGCAACTAATTTCAGATAGTCAACACTGCCATTACCTTCTGTCCGTGGGGCCAGGTCCTCACGTCTCTCCACCGCCTAGAAGAGCTGGACCTCGTACAGAAGACATGCCTTTGACAAAGCTGCAGAGGCGGAGAGGGCATGGTGCGTTCGAAGAACTCCCAGTGCTTTCGGAAGAGCTGCACGGCGAGATTCAAAGTGGGAGGGGTGGCCGAGCAGTGGGCGGGGCGTCGTGGGCGGGGCGACCTGCAGTGGGCGGGGCCAGGGCCAGTCAGGGAAAGCTTAGGATTCCCAGCACCAGCTTGAGCTCTGCTGTGGGCAGGCAAGGGTGACCCATCAGTGAGTCAACTTCTGATGCAGCGGTGATCCACAGCGGCCCATGCCACAGGACACTCAAAATCATCTCGACTCAAGATTAACACTGGCTGTGGGAACCTCAGCCCAACCCGAGTGGTGATGCTGTTGTGGGCTGCGGCAATAGTGAGCAGAACGCAGACCCTGAGCCCAGGCCTCCTGACCCGTTTTCCACAGTAACCAACTAACCTGCCAGCTGCCTTGAGAATAACCCATTTCCGGCTTCCAGGGGAGGATCCACGTGATTGCTAGGCGAATCCCTGGGCCTGTTATAAACTGGGGACTGCATGTTTGTGTGCTCCCCAAATCCTTAGATTGAAGTCCTAACACCCAAGGAATGGTATTAGGAGGCAGGTAATTCCATCACAACGGTGGAGCCCACCTGGTGGAATTAGTTCTCTTATAAGAAGAGATGTCAGAGAGATTACTTCCTATCTGCTCTTACCATGTGAAGATGCATCTAGAGGATGCCTGTTTACAAAACTGAGAGGGTCCTGGCCCGACCCTGGATCAGCCACCACCTTGATCTTGGACTTCCAGATTCCACAACGGTGAGAAATGACTGCTGTTCAAGCCACCCTGAGTCTGGTGGTCTTTACAGCAGCCCACGTGGAGTAAGACCCCAGGCCTGTTAGACCCACAGTAGGGTGGCTACAGTCAGAGAGGCTGTTGTGAGTATACATATATCCTTACGTCTTCCGGCAAGCCCCATATCTTGGCAGTGAAGATAACAATCGAAATCCTGAAGATTTTCGTTGATAATGCAGTGGAGGTCAAAGATGTTTTGAAGAATGTTTCCTTCCCCCTGCACTCTAACTTCTTAGCAACGTGGTCAACTCGTGGCGAAACGGAAGCGCTTGTCCTCCAACCTCATTCCCCAGCCTTGCTTCAGTGATGAGACCACTGCTGCTCTGTGTCGCAAGCAAAATTAAACAACAGCTAGACCAGCACAGAGCAGCAGCTCTGTTACCTCTTTTTTTTTTCTTTATTGACATGGTCAATATGGTCTGGGTGATTGGGCAAACATTCCTGTAATATACCACTGCTATTTCATGCATTTTCCCCTCTAACCTGCCTGCCTAGGTGATAACATTGCACTCCCAGGACTTTGATTCTGATTTTGTTTGGGTCTTAAGAAGCTGGAATGGCACTTAAAAAAAAACTTTCTAGGTCAAAGGGTATTTGCTTTTTGTTACTTCTGGCTGCACTGGGCCTTTGTCGCTGCACTAGCTTTCTCTAGTTGCAGCAAAACAGGGGCTGCTTTCCAGCCGTGGGGTGAGGGGTTCCCACTGCGGTGGCTTCTCTTGTTGCAGGGCGAGGGCTTAGTTGTCTTGGCATGTCAGATCTTCCCGAACCAGGGACTGAACCCATGTCCCCTGCACTGGATTCCTAACCACTGGGTCACCAGGGAAGTCCTCCAGCACTTTTTCAAATGGGACAGACCTTTAAAGGGAGCAAGGGAACCAGAAAGGAAACACGGCGTGGAGGCAGTTACGAATAAAGCACACACTTTATTCACTGAGGAATACGTGAGGATAACGGTGAGGCCAGACAGCGGTGGGAGGAGGCAGGTGCTGATTCCAACAGGAGCGCGGAGCAGGTCAGCATCGCAAGCGCGGCAGCTCGGGCCCAGGACCACCCCCGCCTCTGCGCACTGGCGCAGCACTCGGGACACCAACAGACACCCACACACTTTCACGGGGGACACGAGACATCTTTTAAACAGCAGTTCTTCCAAATATTTGCTTTCATATTTCTGGAAGGGGAGGGGAGGCACGAAGAACAGTATGCCTTTCAACACTTGCAAGAAAAAAAAAAACTCCATTAAACCCAACTTCAAAATGAAAGAACTGCAAAAGCTTCAATGCAGGATTGTTGGCAACTCACAGAAACCACACGTTTATTACTGGACAGGTCTGTACAGAACACCCCCAAAGAACACCAATCCCTTGGACACTTCTCTTCTGTAAGAGTAAAGAAACACACACGTATACAATCACTAAGTAGCTCCCTGCCTTTCTGAATGTTAGTGGATGCAGGCTTCTCCTCTACCTTTGCCAAATGGGCTCGGAAAGCGACTCAGGGCTTGGGAGAGACTCTTTGGGGAAGAATTTTATTTAATGAGAGCAATTGCCACTTCATTACACTAAGCATCAGAAAAGATTGGCTTTAATTTTGCTGTGTACAAGCAGACTGTTTAGAAAGCTTTCCAGCTTAAACTGACCACTTCCCCCTTTTGAGTCTGTCATAAATGAAACTTGTCCCAAATGAAAAACACAGAGATTCACATGCAAAGTGTGTCAGTCACCATCTCCCCACTGCTGCTTGGCAGCAAACAGAAAGTGATTTTTTTTAATACCAAAGTTTCTCTTTCTTTCATTAAAACATAATTGGGAGGGGTATCTGGGAGGGAGGAGACATGGTTGTACATATAGCTGGTTCTTGTTGATGTATGACAGAAAACCACAAAATTCTGTAAAGCAATTACCCTTCAAAAAAGAAAAAAAAAGGCATAATTGGGTAGTTCTCTTAATGCACTATAAGATGTCATTACAAATCTCAAGCCTGAAATAATCTGTTTTTTTTATAGAACGTACTTCAAAAAGGAGTACGAATGAGTGAGTTTTAGGACATCCTGAGAAACACTTGTTTTATCAAAGGAAAATAATCTTAATAAGTCAGATAAAATCAAGTCTGGCCTAGAAAGTACAGATTAAACAGTGACCGGAAAAACAGACAAGATGATTTGTAAAAACTCAGCTTCCTGCAGAGGAGAACAGTATGCCTTTCAACACTTGCAAGAAAAAAAAAAACTCCATTAAACCCAACTTCAAAATGAAAGAACTGCAAAAGCTTCAATGCAGGATTGTTGGCAACTCACAGAAACCACACGTTTATTACTGGACAGGTCTGTACAGAACACCCCCAAAGACACCAATCCCTTGGACACTTCTCTTCTGTAAGAGTAAAGAAACACACACGTATACAATCACTAAGTAGCTCCCTGCCTTTCTGAATGTTAGTGGATGCAGGCTTCTCCTCTACCTTTGCCAAATGGGCTCGGAAAGCGACTCAGGGCTTGGGAGAGACTCTTTGGGGAAGAATTTTATTTAATGAGAGCAATTGCCACTTCATTACACTAAGCATCAGAAAAGATTGGCTTTAATTTTGCTGTGTACAAGCAGACTGTTTAGAAAGCTTTCCAGCTTAAACTGACCACTTCCCCCTTTTGAGTCTGTCATAAATGAAACTTGTCCCAAATGAAAAACACAGAGATTCACATGCAAAGTGTGTCAGTCACCATCTCCCCACTGCTGCTTGGCAGCAAACAGAAAGTGATTTTTTTTAATACCAAAGTTTCTCTTTCTTTCATTAAAACATAATTGGGAGGGGTATCTGGGAGGGAGGAGACATGGTTGTACATATAGCTGGTTCTTGTTGATGTATGACAGAAAACCACAAAATTCTGTAAAGCAATTACCCTTCAAAAAAGAAAAAAAAAGGCATAATTGGGTAGTTCTCTTAATGCACTATAAGATGTCATTACAAATCTCAAGCCTGAAATAATCTGTTTTTTTTATAGAACGTACTTCAAAAAGGAGTACGAATGAGTGAGTTTTAGGACATCCTGAGAAACACTTGTTTTATCAAAGGAAAATAATCTTAATAAGTCAGATAAAATCAAGTCTGGCCTAGAAAGTACAGATTAAACAGTGACCGGAAAAACAGACAAGATGATTTGTAAAAACTCAGCTTCCTGCAGAGGACACAGAAGGGTTGATGGCACAAAGTTGATCGTCCTTCCACCGTCTTTCCCGGCGGTCAGAGAGAGGGCTCTGGGAGCCTACAGACAGGAGGGTCCCCTGCCCCTCAACACGCAGGAGAACACTAACACCAAGTTTGCCTTAAAGAGTTTTCAGAAAGACCTATCTAGTCAAAAGTGAATTTGAATTGTAAGCTTGCAAAAGCATATATATTTTATATAATCATCTGAGAAGCAGTTCTTTAGAAAAAGGTGTTTGCTTTAAAGTGTAAAGAAATTGGGTGAAAGTTTAAGAAACATTTCCAGGGAGACTTTTCCCAGTGGAGCTGATTGACATCACAGGTGGAGGGGATGGAAGTTGAAAAAGGCGTAGTTCCAGCCTCACCCTGGAAGAGGAAACTCAGCTTGGACACAACAGAACTGGGAGAAGAGGGGAGACTATGAGGACATGATAGGGAGAAGCTATTTTTTTTCTTTGCACCTTATTACCCACTGACGCTAGCTCTTCTGTTCAAGGTTTCTGAGAACAGGCAGCTTCTCTTTTGTGATTAAAGAAATCACATTAAGAATATTTAGTAACAAACCCAAAGCAAGAGTTAGATGCCCAGCAAGATGGACAAGTTTCCAAATGCTCTTTGTGTCTCGACATAAATCACATCCAAAGACTAAATGGTATCCTGGCTTTTCTGGAAGAAACTCTAAAAGAAGCGCCGACTTTCATGTAACTATAGAGGCCTCTTCATGCAATCAGCCTATGCTTCAAGAATCACTGGTCAGTCCAATGCTCAAAAATGTAGCCCTTTCTGTGTGTACTAGGGAAGCGTGCCATGCATATACTTCCTTTTCCTAGAGTAAACAATTCTCATTAATTTGACAGTGTTAAGAACTGGAATTTTTTATGCAAGGCGGGATTCAGGCAGAGAACACTGATTTCCTGTGCAGTGACCTGGACATTCTGGGGACAAGCATGCTGAGCTCAGTTCAACGAAACAGATAGGGTGTTGTAGCCCACCGATCTGATTTGGCAGTTGGGAGAACCAGGTTGTGCCGTGACCCATCACTCCGCCTGGAGCATTCTGCTGGGGAGCAGGGCTGGGGAGCCCCCACTTCAGACAGCAGCACTGCTCTGCTTACAGACAGGAAGCCATCGGCATTTCTGGCAAGGCAGTTTTGCATGGTATAGTTTAAATTAGCTAATACATTTGATATGGAAGAAGCATTCCCCTCACCCAAGGAGGATGCTAAACTGAATTCAAAATTAAGAAGTAAAGTAAAGTTTCATTAGTGGGAGCAAATTTAGGGCTCTGTTCTTTAACTATCATCGGGGTTTTTCTTCCACTGACATTTGATCTGCAAGTATGTGGGTTTTAACTGATTCACCAGTGAAAAACACTGGGGGTCCTTCTTATCTCCATCATGAAAATCTCTCCTCTAGCTGAGCCCTAGGATCCATTCGGCCATCTTTGTCATTGGTCAAGGCAGGGAAACACTGGGCCTACACTGTGGTCCCCACGTTCATACTTTCCCAAAGTGAAGCAAGGCTCAGGACACACAGGTGCTGCCCATGCAGGAGAGGTTAGAGAGAAGACGGGCCAGTGGATGTACTGAATGAAGCAAAAGGCAACAAATCAAACAGATGAAGGGACAAAATTGAAGGGGCTGTGATCTGCCTTCAGTCCAAGGAGGAGCTGGTTTCCTCACATCAACCTCATCAGAACCATTTGCTAAATACATTAGTAGGTCCAACCCACATTCACACAGACACACAGTCCTCAAACATTCAGTGTCTAGCAAAGGTCAGGCAGGTTTAGATTCCTTCGGGAAGAGCACAGAATACAATAAAGCGACTGTCATGTTCATCAAGACAACCGTCTCTAGAATGTGTCACAAGCTAGATCTCCAGCACAAGGTCAGAAAGAATATTCTTGCTTTTTGCCACTGGTATCAGCTACTAACTCATTCTAATATTTGGCGCCAGCAGGAAGAACTTCTAAGCTTTTATAATTAGTGGCATATACAGGTTCTCTCCTTTGGCTTTAAAATAGAGTTTACAAATTCTTAAACAGAGCCCCCAAAGCATGAGAATTAATGTGACAACCTCCTACGCTTTCTCCTTTGGCTTTAAATACGAGTTTAAATTCTTAAGCAGCCCTCCAGAGCACGCAAATAAATGCAACAACCTCCTACGTGGATCTGACATCACCTCCAAGTCTCAGCCAGAGGCTTTCAGGAACCGCGGTGGGCGTCTTGAATGCATGTTTGGGTGTAATCCTTGGCTCCAATGTGAATCTTGTGTTGCTGAGTTTGAGGACTCTGGTGGGATGCTCTGCTGTTGTGTCCTCTCAGCCTGATCCAAAGCCTCAGTCTTCAGTCTGATGCTGACTTGAGCTACACGTGTCATGGAATATGCCGGCTTCTAACCACCAGCATCTTTCCATGAGGGACCTGCTGGCCAGGATGCACTTAGCCTCACCCTTGACCGTTGAGTCACATGCCCCTGTGCAAATGTCCCCTAGAAACTGCAGCTGAGCAGGACAAACCTTCAAGCAGGAATGAAATTTAAAAGCACGTGCAGACTCCCCCAAACTGTCACGGGTGAGTGAAAACACGAACACACACACACACACATACACACACACGTATCAGGAAGTCAGCAGAGCTAGGTGAGAAAGCTGGAAAGACCAAATTAAATCAGTTGGGGGCCATTGCCCTTGAGTTTCAGAGCTTTCAAAGAGAAAAACATGCCTTTCCTTAGCCTACTACTGAAAAGACCTTAAAGAACTCAAAATCATTGAGGGCTTGGTGTGATACATAGGATGCTGGATAGAAAGAAGAGGAAGCTGGGTTGGGAAACTTGCATTGGGAAGACATAGATTTTGTTTTTTTTTTTTTGGTCAAGAGGGCTATGGCCTTTGGACCAAACTCATCTAACAGTATCCAACTGGGCCAATCAGGAGACAATCTTTCCCTTTCCTTTCTTTGTGAGAGTGGAGGGCTGGGGGCTGAGACAGCTCTTGTCCTTGGTGGGGAGGAACACACTTCCTGAAGCAGAAAAGGGTTAAAGGAGAATTTTCATCCATTCCTTTTTCCTCTCTTTCTCTTAAATTTTTTTTTGTTTGTTTTTTTTAGCAACAGCTAAGTCACTTGCCAAGTTGGGTCCTAGCAAACAGTAGGGAACAAGGAGCTTGTTCAAAATGCCTTTGGTGGCTATTGAAACAGAGCTCCTGGGGAACCCGACTTTGCTGTCCATCCCGCTGAGGCCCAGGCAACTGCAGGAGGCCAGTGAGGAAAGAGGCAAAGGCTGCTGCCACGTGGACCTGTCCCCCGGGCTCTTGCTTCTCAGCCAAGGTGCTACAAGATGAATATATTCATACTTTGGAAATATTACAATTGCTTGCCCATGCGGCATCTTAAGGGCACTTGCTGGCTCTTATTCATACAGACGCACTACTGTTGGATAACAGTTGAAAGAAAATGAAGGAAGTAGCTCCTGTTGTGGACACAAGGTGATGGGAAAAGGTCACAGGTGAACGCTAATGTCGAGCGTGGAAACACAGACATTTCTACCTCACTGCTTCCGGGCGAGTGTGGCCATGGGCTGGCCCCATAGTTGGCTCATGGGTGTTTTAATCAGATTTTTCCCTTTTGGCTGTTGCTGAGGGACTGTAGTTTGCAAATGCTCCAATCAAGTTTGGGCCTTAATTCAACATCCTATGTGTCCCCGCTGTGGTCAGTCCTCCTAACGGCTGTCTACGTGTGGGACTCAGAAGAGTTTTGCTTTTTTCTTCATGTCGTTGCGTCTCCAAAGAGGTAACTTGTCAAACTCCTGGATGGACATTCCAAAGATTTCCCGAAACACTTCTGGGGCTAAGTGGCGCTGTGATGGGAGAAAAGAACAGTGTCAGTCCCGCTGGCCACCTGGGTGGCCTCGAGAGTTGTTCTTCAGTTAACAAGTAATTGTTTTGAAGAGCAAGGCAGAGTGACGGAAGAGGAGTCTATCTTTGAGGCTTCCTAGCAGGCACCGGACCCAGCAGTTCCTTACCTGGATGGGTCAGGCGAGGTACCCCTCCTACCAAGTAGAAGAGCTGGTGCAGTACTAGTTATGATTATCATAACACTGAAAGCTGATGGGGCACGGAAAAGCCAATTCATTATGCTGGAGGCGACTCTGTCTCAGGTCACTGGAACGCTGAGTAGATGTGGAGGAAATGGACCAGGAAATGGCAACCCACTCCAGTGTTCTTGCCTGGAGAATCCCAGGGATGGGGGAGCCTGGTGGGCTGCCCTCCGGGGTCGCACAGAGTCGGACACGACTGAAGTGACTTAGCAGAATAAGAAGGTCAGAGAGAGACCACCAGGGTGGTCCTTTGGGAGCCCAGGGGCTTTTTCCTGACTCAGCAACAGGAGTTCCTGTGGATGCTTGCTTGGGGTACTGATAATGAAGACGTGTGTCCTCTGTCGTGTCTGACTCTGTGCCACCGTGGGACCGTAACCCACCAGACGCTTCTGTCCATGGGGTTTTCCAGGCAAGAATACTGGAGTGGGTAGCTATTTCCTTCTCCAGGGGAATCTTCCTGACCCAGGGGTCAAACCCATGACCCCTGCTCCATCTCCTGCGTTGCAGGCGGATTCTTTACCGCTGCGCCACCGGGGAAGCCCTGGTCTATGGACTTCGATCGTCTAGAAAAGTTCTCTTAGGATGGTGGACCCAGCTAGAAAAGTTCTCTTAGGATGATGGACCCAGCCTTTCTCCTCCGTGCTAGCCTTAGCTCACATACAAAGGTACAGCCTTTGGTCAGGGAAAATTAACGATACTTTATGAGACCGGCAGCCAGAATTTTTCTTAATTAAAACCATTCAGATGGAAAAGTACAAAGACCAGTCTCCCATGTCTAAGGAGGGCAGCTTAGGTATGTGTACCCTGCTTAGCCTTCAGCCAGGAATGTGGAAACAGTCAAGATAGAAACTTGTCTAGTACACATCTCTGTATCAAATGCTCCCTCCCTAATCTCAGCAGACTCAACTCAGGCTCAGGGAAAGATAAGGATTTAGGGGTATCCGAAGTGTGGTGGAGACTCCATTCTAATGTTGCCACTAAATTCTGGCAACATTACATTTCTAAGGAAAGTGAACGTGAAAGTCACCCAATCGTGTCCAACTCTTTGCAACCCCATGGACTATACAGCCCATGGAATTCTCCAGGCCAGAATGCTGGAGTGGGTAGCCTTTCCCTTCTCCAGGGGATCTTCCCAACCCAAGGATCAAACCCAGGTCTCCTGCACTGAAGGTGGATTCTTTACAGCTAAGCCACCAGGGAAGCCCAAATTTCTAAGAAAAATAACTAAAATGATACTGCATTTCTTCGGCTGTTCTGTATTTTACCAAACATTTTTACGCTGATCTCCTAAATACAGATCTGGGTTTTCATCCAAAGTTAGTTTTACCTGGGTTGACCCTTTCTCATTCTTGCCTTAACTGGAACAGCTCTTAGGGGAAAGTCACAGGAAACGCACAGGAACAGACAGTTGGGGCAAGTTTTGTTTTTTACCTCCAGCCTGGTCCTGTCCACATCTCTTAGGATTTTGTTGCGCCCCCTGTTGGTCACCATCAGCATTTCATACGGAAATATCTGCAAAGAAAAACACCTCTTCTAGAACACAGCTGTACCTTTTATTAACAAGCAGAAGCTACCTAAAACCTAGGACTCCCAAGACAGAGCTTCTGAGACATTCTGATGAGAGCATCGGAGTGATGGGTGTTCCTCGCTCGAGTTTCCAGTGGACAGGGGAAGGTTCTTACACATTCCCAATACCCACAAGTATCTCTGTGCCATTGGGCCTCTGGAGGGCACGACTGAGTGAAAGGACCCCATCTACTATATTCTGAGTATGAAGGTAAAGATTAGAAGGGAACTGAAATACAGGTACACGTTTGTATATGGCAGGACACCGTTGCTGGGGTCAACAACCTTGTTCCATGACCAGCTCGTGAAACCAGGGAGCCACGCAGCCCCAGCAGCGATGATTTAGGGGGTAACATACTGAAATAACTCCCAGTTATGGTCACCAGGGGGCACACCCCTTGGACACCTCTACAGTCACAGAATGTTCTAGAGCTGGGGCGACCAATGATCCCAGTTTGCTGGGGATTGCGGAGGATCCTGGGATGCAAGACTTTTAGTGCTATAACCAGCAGAGTCCTGGACAAGTTGGGACATATTGGTCATCTGATCTGGGGTGGGCTGCAGCTGCTCCACGTGGTGCTGGGCAGGCTTTGCTGTGCTCATGGCAGGGGCTGATGGGTACTAAGGTCACAGGAGGAGGTGCTGGCACCTCACTGTGAACACAGCTCCAGACCCAGGGAGGGTCTAAACCTGCTGGCTTGGGGAGACAAAACCAAGGGACAGAAGGATGCTTTATGACACAGCCTGACTAATGGACTAGGCAGGGCTCAGCACTGAAAAAGATAGAAAATCAAGTCTTTCAGGGGTTACGTCCCAGTTTCATCTCCAGGTGAGAGGAAAGAGAAGAAGAGCCACACTTGCCTTTGGTTCCAACATGTTGGGCATGGAGACCCCCCGGTCCATCCTCATTCCAGGCATGTGGCCATCTGGAAGGGTCTGCAACAGAGAAGCAGGTTTCAGGAGCCCATGGCAGTGTGGGGAGCTGGGGGAGAGCTCGGCGGGCTCCCAGACCTCCTTGTCTGGGTTTCAAATCCTCACCGCCATTTTACAGCTGTGTCATCTTAATGACCATGGAGTTTTCAAAATGAGCTCCTTGCTGAACAAAAACAAGGATACGGGGAATACTGCCCTCTTATAATCCAGCTGATGAAAGATCCTGGCTTAATAACTATTCACTAATCCCTGAATGTAGACTGTATGCATGAAAGTACATGGTACATCAAAGAATCACCAAGTCTATGACTTTTTTTTTTTTTTTAATTTTTAGCTTTCTTTGCACTTTTCCCCTTTTCTCACTCTCCATCATCATTTTAGGTTTAGGTTCTAAGGGAAAGAGGAAAGATACACAAAGCAGCTCTTTCCTATTGGCCAAGGCAGGGGTTTCATTTGTGACCACAAAGAAGAAGAGAAGGCCTCAAGGAGTGAGTGGTTTGATTAAAATAAAAAACAGCTGTACATATGTGGCCCCTTAATGCTGGGCCACCTCCACCCTGGAGAAGACTCTCTAAGGCAAAGCGAGAGAGTCCTTGGCATCTGGCCTGGTTCATGCCCTGTCCGCAAGGCCTGCAGGACTGGCTTGATCTGGGTGCCAGGAATGCCTGCTGCTCATGGCTTCTCACATCTGTGGACTAATGATAAGATGGATCAACCAAAAATCAGGGTCTTCTCAACAGAAACTCTTCTTTGGAGTAGCAGAAGAGCACGTCTGGATTGGAAAAAGGCTGTTTTGCCCATGTAGCCAACTTGAGAAAGACAGGGGTCCATACCTGGTAGTCTGGAAAGGAAAGACAAAGAAAATCTCAGACGGGGCAGAACCACAGAAAAATACAGAAACATAAACAGAGATCACATCCAATTGCAATTCTCCAAACGTGCCCCCAGCTCTGGGTCTCTGCCCATACTGCCCGGTTGCTCCCTAAAGCCAGGAAACGCCTGTGTCAGTTTTAGTTTAAATACCCTTTCTCGTGGAAGCTGACACCCTGAAGATGTGGCTCCCTTTTCTTTGCATGTCCAGTCATACCATTTATCTCAGAGTTTCTCTTTCTCTCTCTGCCTCTGCCACATGCATTCTGAAGACAGACTCACGGCTTGCTTATCACTTTACTTCCAGTGCTCAGCACATAGTAGGGCCAATGAATTCCTTCCTACAAACTTGCTTCGTGCCGTCTCATGTCAGCAGAGATAATGACATGTTGGCTCAGAGGACAGACGTGATCTGACTGTAGGATGTAACAAGTCCAGCCAGTGTGTCTGCGACACCATGGCCCCACCCACCGGGTCGCGGTCAGCGGCTCCCGCCCTGGGGTCTCACCTCGTGCTCCCCCACTGACGTCCCCATAGCTGTTGTACTGAGCGAAGTCTGTAGAAACAGGCTGAAAGGAGGGGAAACACATCATGAGAAAATCCGCTTCATGGTACTCATTTTGGGGTCAGATGAAAAGGAAGAAAGGATTTACAAAATCCTAAGAAATTCCTTCCGAGTTGAGTTGCTGGATGAAATCCTCGTGTTTTGTTGTATATTCATTGCTACTGCTCAGACCCTCGGTAAGCAAGTATCTCTTGCTGATAAATAAAAACACATTTCTCCGCATCAGAGCTACACAATTACACTTGTTCTGTCCTTTATGGGGAGCGAGGTTGCAACAAACTTTCCTGTATCATTTTACAGCAGAGATAGTGGCTCCAGTATTTAACTTCTTACTTGATTGTGGAAATTGCCACACAATCCAGTTTTCCCACAAGCTTCTATAGGCTATTTTTTTAAATTTTTAATATATTTTACTGAAACCAAGGCTTCCCAAATATTGTCATTCTAACATGCAATCAATATAAAAACTCTTGGTGAGATTTACTTGGTTTTTGTACTTCTGATATGTTTTGTCCTTACAGCATATCTTAATTCAGATGTTAAATTGTCATGGGATATACTTATCTCATAAAATACCAAGTTGAAAACATAGATAAGTTGTTCACATGCATAAGTTGTTCCAAACATACTTAAAATTGGCCAATAACTTCAACTATCAAAAAGAATAATTTGTGTAGGCTATTGTTTTATCTAAAGTCAATTTCCCTTTCTCTCAAAAGAAATATTTAGCCTGTAACTCAAAGTGATTTACCAGGAGACCAGAGAAATTACAATTTTCATTATATTCCAATCCCGAGATCATATTGTCAGATATATTCAGATAATACGTCAACATTTCAACCAGGACTGAAGAGGGAGGAAACTCAGAAACGAGTCACTGAGGAATCTACCCGGTGAAGCCCATTTCTTCCATAGCCTGGGAGAGACGCAGTTTTGGATGATAGAACATGTGAAGCTGAATAAGAGAAAGATTTTTTAAAAAGCAATTGTGAGGAACCGGAAGTGTAATTCTTTCATGAAATTGCCAGTGTATCTTCTACTCTGCAGAACAGAGGATTTAGACAAGGAAAAAAAAAAAACAAAAACCAACCCTCATCGCTCCTGTCTCCTCCATCAGCAGGTGGGTTCTTTAACACTAACACCACCTGAGAAGCCCCATATTAGGCTCAAATGTTGACAAAACACCATCAGATTTGGGTGATACAGGGAATGGGTCGGCAGTGACATTATTAAGGAGGGATTGTGAGGAAAGACATGCTTAGCATGCTTCATCTCTGACTACTCAACACACTCCTAATAATGCTGATATTATTTCCATTTTATAGGAGAAGACATAGGGACCAAGAGAAGGTAAGTACTTGCCTGAGGTTGCTCAGCTTGTAAAGATCTGAGCAATGATTTGAACCCAGGGCTACTGGGATGCATAGACCCAAGCCCTGGCCGGTATGACAGTGATAACTGATCTGGAGGCCAACATGTAAGTTACCAGGATCTACTGGCCAACCACTGCTAGACTCCTGGAAGGCCTGTGAAAGAAGGTGTCCCACTGATCAGCAGCATGGATGCCTTGTACTGCTGGATTTTGGATAGAGCGGACCTGGGCTTGAATTCTGGCTCTGTGATTTAACACCACTGCATCATTGGGCCTGGTATTCCATCTTTTAAGGTCTTCACTGCTTGACCCGTGTAGATGCAGTGCTATTTACTCTTAGAGAACAGATCTGCAGAATTGGAAGGGTTTACGCTAAAGATTGGACTTCCCTGGTGGCTCAGACGGTAAAGCGTCTGTCTACAACGCAGGAGACCTGGGTTCGATCCCTGGGTTGGGAAGATCCACTGGAGAAAGAAATAGCAACCCACTCCAGTACTACTGCCTGGAGAATCCCATGGACAGAGGAGCCTGGTAGGCTACAGTCCATGGGGTCACAAAGAGTCAGACTGAGTGACTTCACTTTCACTTTACTCTAAAGATTAGAAAACTACCTAATCTAAGATCAATAGCAGTCGGGCATCTATGAGAGGCAGGAGGGCATTCCA
The DNA here is from genome assembly GCA_006408675.1 of Madoqua kirkii. Classification (NCBI taxonomy): domain Eukaryota; kingdom Metazoa; phylum Chordata; class Mammalia; order Artiodactyla; family Bovidae; genus Madoqua; species Madoqua kirkii. The sequence continues at coordinate 91,604 of SJYC01016177.1, read as the reverse complement.
GCTAAGAGTGTGGGCTCTGGGGTTATAACACTGGGACTCCTAATCTTAGTTTTGTAGTTATCAGCAATGTGACACTGAGTAAGTAACTAAAACTTCCTGAATTTGTTTCCTGATCTACAAATTGGGGATGATAATATCATGTACTTCTTGGTATGTTGTGACAATTAAACGAAGTAATATTTAGCAGAAGTATTTGCATAGGAATATACTAAACACATGTTTAAAGGAAACTTCAGGAGAGAAAATTATGCACTAGTTTAGAACATGAGAGAAGAAATCTTATAGCTTGAAAGAGATTTGGCTTATGATAAGTATAAGCAGGGGGAAAATTACTGATAGACTATTTCAGCCCAGCAGATGAGTAATCTCTTTCAGCTCTTACACTGAATATATTAGAAAATATAGAAAATAGTGCTCATGCTCTCTACAGTTAGAAAGCATTCTGTGCTCAGACTTCTCAGTGGTTGAGATTCTGCACTCCCAAGGCAGGAGACGGGTTTGATCCCTGGTCAGGAAATTAAGATCCTGCATGTTGCAGAGTGTGGACAAAAACATTATTAAAAAAAAAAAAAAGGCATTCTGTAAGATCTTCCTTTTGGCCACTTTCCTCTGAGATGGATTGAGATTCATGTTCTAGAAGGTACACTCAGCACAAGGAACCTGACCCCTCCTGGTTCGTGACACCCTCCAAGGGTTCCCCCATTTCTAGCAAGAAGGAAACACATTCATGGAAGAGCCGTGGCAGACTCTTAAGCTGAGTTGACACAGATTCCACGACAAAGGACTGTTATGCTTCCTTTGCTGGAGCAGCCCTGAACAGTCAAGATAGGTTCCCCACAGGCAGGTGGCCGGCTCCCAGCTCAGGGAAGGCAGTGGGTCCGCTGCTCACCTGAGTTGATGGGGGAATCATAGCGACTGGCAGCCAGGGAGGCCCTCTCCCGGCTCTCCCTCTCCTTCTCCATCTCTTCTTTCAGGATCAGCTGGCCAAGGCCTGAGTTGAGCTATTCGTGGAGAAAAGAAAAATGAAAGTGGAGCCTGCTGTCTTGTTCAGGGAGATGCAGTTTCTTTTTAGTGGATCCTGCAAGAAGTTCCTGACTCTAAAAAGGCCTGAAGCACAGTGTCCCCAAGCCTGGGGGTTCCCTCAAAAGTCAGCCAGGTTTTGGACCTTGAACCCCACTTGGCCTCTTCAATGTCAGGGCTTGGTTGCCCTCAGCCAGGCTCCACATTGGAAGAGTGTTCTCCTTTCTCTGCCCCTCCCCCCACCTCCAAAGTGCCAGCAGGGAAACTCAAGAGGCAGTGTTCGAGGGTGTACATATTTTTGATGTGGGAAGGGAAGCTTGGGGATAGCAGCCTTTAGAAAGAAATTATACTGATTTGTTTAAAAAATAGGGAAAAAATAATGCATGCTCATTGTACAGATTCTAGAAAATCTGGAAGGAAAAAGGAACAGGCCATAATCCACCAGGGATAACCACTATTGCCATTTTGACCCACCCCATGCAGTCTTTTTCTATACACATAACATACAAAACTGGGATCACATAATACACACAACTTTGTGTTCCCATACAACTAGTATATGTGCATTCCCCGATGGTTAAGTATCTTCGGAAAATAATTTTTATCAGTAGGAGTTTACAATTTCTCAGGTCCCCCAACCCCCAGCTACAATTGACTATCCTTCCTTTGGTCTTCTGGGATGCTGCGGGCCTATGCTAGAGACAGAGGCTATCATGAGGGTGCTTTGGTGAGAGTCCACTTTCTCTCTCCTTGGCTCAGTTACACACAAGGTTCTATGAGTTCAAGGAAAGACTTGGAGAAATGGTCTGTTTCAAAGGAATTCCTTTAGCACAGCCTGTGTGAGGGAAGGAAGGTACTGTACCACCTTGAAGTACACTTGGGCCATGCCTGGCCTTTTAGCATCCTTTCAACTCAGGTACCATACCCACACACCCCACATGGAGTCTCGTTCTCCTTGAAGAAGCCCTAATATTTATTCCATGCCCATCTGACCTCCAACCTCCACATGCTCTCTTCTAGAACCCACTAAATGTTCTGCCTTGAACTTACTGCGTGCCCATCTCATCTCTCCTACCGGACAGCAAAAGGTCTGGGACTACCTCTTGCTCATCTTGGTGGCTCACCCAGAGTCATCATTCCATAACAAGGATCCGTAGAACCGAACCGAAGGCTTCAACAAAGTCGTTTAAGGGACAAACCTTCATGAGTTGCTCCTCTTGAAGCTGCCGGCGTCTCAGAAGCTCTTCATCCTCTTCCTCTCGGCCACTAGATCTGCGTCTTGCATCAGCTCCTAGTTCCACAGCAAACACAACTTCTCACGTTAGCCCCAGGGAAGGCGGGTTGGGTCTCCAGGGATTAGGGCACCTGTGCTCAACTTGTCAGGTGAGCAAAGTCAGCAGTGGTCGTCAGCGTTAGTGAACAACACAAGGGGGAAAAAAAAAGAGCCTGCCTGGCTTCTTGAGACAGGGAGCCCTATTTGACAAGCCAGCGCAATGTGTGATTCAGTAAGGTGCAAATTTTGGCTTGGCAACAAATCTGATCTGCTCACTTAGAACTCGGTGTGCGATTAGGATCGGGTCTAAGTCATCCCGTTGCCACCAGCCAGAGTGTCCATAATAGGTGGGAGGGGCATCGACAGATGTTATTTTGATGTCCCTGGGGTCAGTGTTCAAACACAGAGGAATCTAAATTCATCTAGCCACCATCAAATAGGTAAGATAGTCACTTTCTTGTGAGGAGTTTGAAAATCTTATATTTTCCCTTTTTCTGAATATTTAGGTTTGTCACCACACTACCACCCTGCCCTCTACTTTCAATAAATTCATTAAGAAGCATGCTTTATTCTTCTTTTAAGGGATGGGTCTCTAATGTTTCCTTGCCTTCAGTCTCTTGGAAAATGGTCCAAATCCATAAAAAGGGTTACTGCAGCTATGAAGTTACTTATTTCAGTACAATATAGCAGATAATGTACAAATTTTAAGTTTCCTGGAAAGAAGGAGCTGGGGTAGAAAGGAGGCATCTGTCTGAATAGTTGGAAAAGCAAGATAATTACTGTTTTCCTACTTGTCTGGATTAATCTGGCTGTGGGAGGAAACAGGAAAGCTTGCTAATCTAATCAAAATAAACTTTAATAGCTACAGTCTTCATCATTTTGATTAATGGACCAGAAGTTTTCTTCATTTTGGAAACCTGAAGAGCTTTAAACTATTTACTGATGACAGTTGATAACAATAAAATGTTAATTCTCCCCCAAAGTTTGGCTGTTTAATGTCCCCACTAAGCAACATGATTGAACCAGGAATCTTAGTAGCCCTAAGAACTGCCTGAAGGATGTGGACTGGCAGAAAAAAGCTGATGATTGTTTTAGTTTTTAAATGGCAATGTGAATTTTCTCTCTTTAATCTACACTAGTAAAAGTCTGTAAGAACTAGCAATAGATACATTTTAAGCCAACATAATGTATAAAATACATGTGAATAATGAACCAAGGAGGTAGCTTTTTCCTTCAACCATTTCTATAACTATCCATTGCTTTAAAGTCCACTTATATTTCTTGTAAAAGTTATTCTAAAAGTAACTTGATAAAAAAAAATAGGATGAGGAAAATTTGGGAGTTTGGAAAATTGAAGGCCTTTTAGGTCAACAGAAATATGATAATATAGTCATATCTTCATAAAGTTGACTCACTAAAATTTTCAGTAGTAGCTTCTGAGTTTGCCGATACCATTTTTTAGGGTCAAGTGATGTAACCGATGGCAAAACAGTAAAGACAGAGACACAACTCTAAAGCATAAATGTGCGGTTCAAAGCAAAGAATGAAACAGCTCAAATGTGACATTAGCACAGAAGTCATGGAAATGGCAGATGTGAAATCATGTAACTTTGCATGAGCAATATTCCAGAACACCTGCTACTCCATAACAGCCCTTCTTAGTAATGGAGAACGTGATCAGGCAAGAAAAATGAAAGTGCTTCAGTGTTACGACTGGTTGTTAAGAACTTTAATTACAACCCAGAAATCTGGGTCCAAACAAATTTAACTCAAAGAAGTCACTTTTCTGTGGACACTCAGTAAATTCACTCACTATACTCTAACTATAGAGAACAAAGTTCAAGGCAGGAGGCTTTGATTCAACTATAATCAAAAGAGTTACTGATTTTACAACAACCACTGAGAGTCCACACAAAACACCTGTTTGAGACTAGTTCTGCCCTTTGTTGGGTTTGGTTAGCATAAGGCTCTGGCGGTTGGGTTTTTGTAACTTGGAAGTATTCCACACACATCTTAACACTACATTAGTTCTTGTCACTCTTCTACCTCTTGGTCATACTTTTCTTAAAATCTTTACACATTTCCTTGCATATTTTTTAAGCATTTCATTTTGAAATCTCCTAGCAATCCGTCCATTTGGCTTAGCTGCAACAGCGGCATACCTACGGCGGCAAGTGAGGGGGGACCAGGCCAGTGGTCCGTCTCAATCTTTGGAATCTCGCTGGGGTCTGGAGCCTGGGCTGCTGGGAACTTGGAAAACTTGATGATGTCTTCCGAAGATTTGCTCTGGGCTGCCAAGGCAGCTGCATCTAGACGGGAATCAGGGGCAGCTTAGCTCTCAGTCTGCAAGGCCACAGTGGTACAACCTCTGACATCGCTTTCTTGTGCTCTGGCCAAAGTGTCAACTCCAGATAGCTGCTTATCACCATTATCAATAGCCCAGTCACTACCAGTGCCTAGGCAACAACTCATCTTCCTTGTGTTCTGCCAGAAGCAAAGCTTCACTCCACATCTATTCTACATCGGAAAAAACCTTGTTCTAGAGCTGTGCCGTCCAATACTAGATTGAGCTACGCGTGGCTTTTTACATTTAAATTAATGCAATTAAATAAACCAAAATGACTAATGAAATTAAAAATCAGTTCCTCAGCTACATTAGCCACATTTTAGGTGATCAACCGGTGATTAGTGGCCACTGTATTGGACGGCATAATTAAAGAACATTTCCCATCATCACAGAACGTTCCATTGGACAATACTCTTCTAGGGCAATTAGAAACTTGAATTAGTAATTTGAAATTAAAGAGGTAAGTAAAATGCACAACACTGTCATTTGACTGGAGGTGTTAATTGTAAGAGAGTTGGGTTTTGGATCTTTGTGGCTTCTTAGCCGTAAAGATATTGATCCGGTTCATTTTAATCCTTGCATATTATATATGCGTCCTTGAGTGCCAGGTGAAATGGCAGCAGGAAAGTTCACTATCAGTGTGCAGGAATTAGCCTTGAGACTTGGGCTTCCCATACGCATTTGGTCATTCTGTTCAAGGGTCTGCATATACAAGTGAGTCATCCAAATTTAAAACAACCAAGTCAGACTAGGAGCAGCGTCAGCTCACAGTGTGCCTCATGGCTGTGCTTACAGGAGAGGCCACTGGCTTAGAGCCCCAAATGTAACCCCAGAAACAAGCCAGGCTAAATGGCCAGTCTCTGACTCTGGCTAATTTTGCAAACTGATCTGGGATGTTACTAAACATGTCTAAATATATTAATACTATGTATTTATATACCATAGATACAACTTGGCCCCCTCCCGGAGCTTATAGATTTTTAAATCTGGAAGTAACGTTTTGAATTTTCAGCTCCACTTGCTCATTTTTTTAAAGTAACTTTGGTTAAGTAACTTGATCGAGGTTGCCATGTATAAGGGGTAAATTCTCAGTCAGGGATGGAACAGTGTTTTCTTAATCTCTAACTTTATGAGGAAAAAAGATAAAATCAGCTTGGAAAACACTGCCTTGTATATCCTCTTCTTAAAGAAGGATAATAGGTGCTAGCGTGTTAAAGAATGAGAAGTGTGACTATTTAAATCTAGCATTTTCGAAATTCACAGAGCACAGACATCAGCTTTTGGTATGGTATGACATCTTTTTCTATCACACACAACTGCTCTCTTGCAGAAAGTCCTTTGGATGTACCCCTCTGCTTATGTTACTCTTAATTTCTATAGACTGATAGAAAGTAAAACATAATACGGTCGGTGTTACAAAAAGAAGTCAATTCCTTCCAAATAAATAACCTACCATTATCCAATCTCTTTAAATCTTATTTGATTATTTTTGTCTGGAGAGGCAGGGTCTTAGAGATTTTTAGTATTTAAAGAAAAAGTCTCTAAATAAATAAAGTTTCTGATAAGTCTAACTGGGAATCTTATTCTTAAATTAAAAAACGAAACAAAACAGACTTCAAACAGTACTTACGCATTAGAATTGGTGAAGTCAGTAAACATTCACATGTTAATGAGTGGGTGAGAAGACATTAAACCATAAAAAAGCAAACAAAAACAGTGTTAACAAACTTAAAAAAGCAAGCACAAGGTGTAAACTAAAAAAGAAAAACACAGATGAAGAAAAAAAAACCCTAGTCTTAGAGCCATTACAATACCTGCTTTCTCTTTTTTCCCTCTGCATTTCAACTTTATTTGCTTTTCATGTCATCCTAAGCCTTCAGGATACATTAATGGCAACTGGATTCTAAAGGCAGCCTTCAAATTTCCAGGCACAATTTGGGTACAATTTTCTGAAATCACCCAAAGTCTTGGCTTTCTACCTACTCATGAAGATTTACAGCAGTGGAATCTATAGAGACCTAAAGAGTAATACAATTTCCTGGGTTTAAAAATTCTATATTCCAGAAAAGGAAAACACAGTTTTATATCCACATCAGTGGTTCTTAGTTTGCAAGAATTTCAGAGACAAGCTGGCCTCATGCACTGGTTTTTGCAGATGAGAAAACTGAGGGACAGAAATTTCATCTGTGATATCTCAGAATGGTTTACATGACAAGCTGGGACCAAGGCTAGGGCCTGTGCGTGAGGCCGGTCCACTCTATCACAGGGTGCAGATGTCTGCATGCCCCAACAGAAACTGGGGAACCAGACAGTCAGGCTGATGGGGGCTTGGTCAAATTAATTAATTCATTTTCTCTCTCTCTTTTTGGGGGAGGGCTGTGAAGCTAGTGGGATCTTAGTTTCCCGACCAGGGACTGAGTCCATGCCCCCTGGAGCAGAAGTGTGGAATCCTAACCACTGGAACACCAGGGAGTTCCCTTGGTCAAATGAATTTTTTACATAGCTAGTGTTCACTAGTTTTAATTAGTTAATCTGCAAGCTCATCAAAATTATCAGAGAGGTTGGTTAAGTTCTTTGATCCCCCCCAACCCCTGCCCAAAAAAGTCTTGTGAGGGTGTTTGTGAATGACTGTGTGACCATACTCCCCTCCTGTATGAGTGAAATGATACATGTTGATGGGCTCAGAAAAAGGCTCGATGTTTTCTATCTAGGAAAACCAACTTTACAGTATTTGCATCTTAGCAGACCATAAAGGCATAACATGCTGGACACCCCAGTTTGATTCTCAAAAGCAACAGCAGATGAGCGTTTCAGAGGACAGCAAAGAGTTGAGCCGACGTTGCTACTTAAAAGCTACGTGGAGGAAAGTGGGCTTTACCATGCTGTTTGTAGATGGGAGGTTTTCGGTAAATGTTGATCCCTTGATCTGTGGAAATGAAAAGCAAAGGTGAGTGATTATGGGAACCTGTTCAGCGATGGGAAAAACAGATCAACCCAGAGGCAAACCGAACTGAAGACTCTTGAACAAAAATAACCCAGAAGGTTGACTTTTTTTGTATTACAAAGATTGAGGTTATTAAAGAAAAATTACAGAAATGAGTGAATTACTATAGACATGTGACATGGAATCCTTTGTAATACATCTTAGGATATAGAAAGATGTCACTCACTCATGAGCCATTTATTTCAAATACAGACTTCAGTAAAAGTGGAGTTAAAACGGGGAGAAATGCAAGCAGTGGAGATACTGTGATGGTGAGGAAGACGTAACCAGTTTGGGGAAAATCCCCAAATTGCTACTGTCTAGAAATTGAGCTCCCAGGAGAGACTAGCAGCTCAATTTACTTTTCAACTAATGAGTGGAACAGGGGAAAGCGATGAAGTAAAATTAAGAGTACCTTTTCGTAAAACACAGAAACAGTTTTTACGTGCAAGGCTAATCTGATGTATTGACAAGATGTTGGACAAAATCCTAATGTGCATAGGCCAAATTTAAAAAAAAAAAAAGAAAGGAAAAGAGATGCCAAATATTATTCACATTTTTATACAGAGCCCCATTTGATTATACAACCATTTCGCTTTGACTGCAAATACTCAGGAGGTTTCAAAAGGTTTCCCCAGAGCCTTGGGTACTGGATTCTTGGGAAAAAGCCACAAATGTATAACACTGATTTTCAAGGTTTGATGAAACTTTTTCTTTTTTAAAAAGGCAGTCGTATCTCAGTGGGATGAATCCTATTGAACCTTGTTTATTAAGTTTTTCTCAAAAGAGAAAACCTAATACAGATTCCAAATATGTATGCTAACATTAACATAGCGGTCATTTATTAGACTACTTTCAGTAGCTAAAAGAAGCAAAACAAAGTACTTCTGATGGAAAAACAATATCATGACCTCTGATGGCCAATCTTGCCTTCACAAATTGAGCTGACCCGAAACATGAAGATATTGATATGGGTTCTGACTTTTCCAGTTCCTGTTGGCAAATTACTGTTTGTACCACGACACTAAAGCTTAGCATGCCAAGCCTAAATTGCAAGATCTCTCTGTGGGCTACGGAGGGGTAGCTAATTATACATTGCAGAAAGACCCTCCAAATGACCCAATTTTACAGCTCTCTGAAAAGCCCATAGAAAGAATCTCCGCGCTGAAGACAAACATAAAATAAAAGTACTTTCAAGAACGCTGTGGTTCAATCTTTACAATGAGAAGATAACTAGATTGTCATCGTGATAGTCAATGACAGTAAGCCACAGAGTGGTAGCTTAGAAGGTTCCAATATAAGGGTAAAATTAATATTTTAGTCAAAACAAAGCAATTCAACCCTCCTTCCTTCACCTTCTGCCTCCCACCCTACTTTAAACATTTTAGGGAAAACTGAAACTTTCAATACAATCCTGGCATTTCCCATACACAGCTTCTGAAAGGCCCTCTAGGTCAGACACTGCAATTTAGGGGTGATCGGCTGTGTGCATCTCAATGAACAGAGCATGAGAGATGGAGACGAGACAGAAGCGACAAGGCTACATTCTACACCGTGACAGGACACCAAGACACAGACCGTGTCAGCTCCTACCTGGAACATGGAAATGTTTAGGGGCCTGAGCGTAAGTTGGAGTGAGAGGGCGGCTGTCTGGCCGGTAAGGGAGAGGGGAGTTCCGGCCGCTGGACGGCTCATTGCCTCCAATGAGAAGAATGGAGAAAACAAAATGAGAGAAGGGAGAGCAAGAAAGAAAACAAAGCAAGCATAATAAAAATTCAAAACAACAAACTGGAAGGAGGTTCATCAAAAAGGAGAAATCAAAGCAACAAACTCAATTCATCAATTTGGCTCACAAAGGTGACTGGAATAGGTTGAATTTTTCCAAAAGAGAGACTCGAGTTCAAGTGGAACTAGGTTAAAAGCAGCTAGCGGTTAGATGCATCATTCCAATGGCATGCGGTTGAAGGCTGTGAGCTGGCAGCGAACTGATTAGATGGAAAGTACATTGAGGGGGATGGAAAGTCACTTGCTAATGATTTAGGGTCAGTATCAGATGGTTACATCCCAAGCATGTAAAGGGGTGGGATATGCAAACCCAAATACAATCACTTCCAGGCATGATGGCAGAGGCTGGCAATCGGAATCTATTTCTTTGAATGGAAGGCTAAGACGGGGAACCTGTGTAGTCACCCAGTCCTTTCCCTGAGCAACACAAAGTGCCTTTACTGCAGGCTACATTTCTGTTGCCTCACTTTGCAATGTACATGATAGAGTCAGATCCAATTGTCATCGTGATAGTCAATGACAGTAAGCCACAGAGTGGTAGCTTAGAAGGTTCCAATATAAGGGTAAAATTAATATTTTAGTCAAAACAAAGCAATTCAACCCTCCTTCCTTCACCTTCTGCCTCCCACCCTACTTTAAACATTTTAGGGAAAACTGAAACTTTCAATACAATCCTGGCATTTCCCATACACAGCTTCTGAAAGGCCCTCTAGGTCAGACACTGCAATTTAGGGGTGATCGGCTGTGTGCATCTCAATGAACAGAGCATGAGAGATGGAGACGAGACAGAAGCGACAAGGCTACATTCTACACCGTGACAGGACACCAAGACACAGACCGTGTCAGCTCCTACCTGGAACATGGAAATGTTTAGGGGCCTGAGCGTAAGTTGGAGTGAGAGGGCGGCTGTCTGGCCGGTAAGGGAGAGGGGAGTTCCGGCCGCTGGACGGCTCATTGCCTCCAATGAGAAGAATGGAGAAAACAAAATGAGAGAAGGGAGAGCAAGAAAGAAAACAAAGCAAGCATAATAAAAATTCAAAACAACAAACTGGAAGGAGGTTCATCAAAAAGGAGAAATCAAAGCAACAAACTCAATTCATCAATTTGGCTCACAAAGGTGACTGGAATAGGTTGAATTTTTCCAAAAGAGAGACTCGAGTTCAAGTGGAACTAGGTTAAAAGCAGCTAGCGGTTAGATGCATCATTCCAATGGCATGCGGTTGAAGGCTGTGAGCTGGCAGCGAACTGATTAGATGGAAAGTACATTGAGGGGGATGGAAAGTCACTTGCTAATGATTTAGGGTCAGTATCAGATGGTTACATCCCAAGCATGTAAAGGGGTGGGATATGCAAACCCAAATACAATCACTTCCAGGCATGATGGCAGAGGCTGGCAATCGGAATCTATTTCTTTGAATGGAAGGCTAAGACGGGGAACCTGTGTAGTCACCCAGTCCTTTCCTGAGCAACACAAAGTGCCTTTACTGCAGGCTACATTCCTGTTGCCTCACTTTGCAATGTACATGATAGAGTCAGATCCCTTTCTTCCAGGTACTTTGGGACCACTTTCCCCACCTTTCTCTTAAAGACAAAGCTTCACCCAGTCTAACAGTTCAATCAGGAAGACATTTACTGAGCATCTACTGTGGCTGGGCAATGAGCTTCAGCTGAAGCTAAGGAGGTGAAGGAGATGTGGTGTCTGGCCGCAAGGGGCTCAGGGTCTACCTAAGGAGACAGACTTACAACCAAGGAGTATATGTAACGCCATACAGGTGCTGACTCAGGGGTATACAAAAATTCAAGACACTCAGATGAAGGTGCCACCGAGTTTTCAGAAAGGCTGTGGAAAGACGCTAGAATTGAGATGGTGTCACTAGGTGGGTAGATGGCTAGAGGGGTGAGAAGGTCCAGAATCTAGGGAGCTGGGACATCATGGGGAAGGAAGGGCTGCAGTGCATGGGAGCAAGAGGACAGGCCCCTGTGGCTGGGCAGCACAGGGTTCTTGGAGGAGGGGGTGACGAGGAGGCTGGAAGGGGCTGCTGGCGTGGCTGCAAAAGCCTAGAGATCCACTCCCATAGCCACCACCACTCTCTCTGATGTGAGCTGCAGGGGTGAACTGAGACTTGTGCAAAATCAGAAAGAGGTCAGCTCTTACCCTACTGTCTTCCTTCCACACGACTGGGCAAACATCCATCCCAAGAAAACACCAAAAAACATAGGACTATCAAAAGTTAATGAACTAGTAACATAATCGTCAAGTGTTAGCTGCTCAGTCGTGTCCTACTTGGTGACCTCATAAACTGTAGTCCACCAGGATCCTCTGTCCATGGGGATTCTCCAGGCAAGAATACTGGAGTGGATTGCCATTTCCTCCTCTAAGGGATCTTCCCAACTTAGGGACTGAACCCAGATCTCCTGTGTTGCAGGCAGATTCACACCAGGGAAGCCCCATCATTATTGAGTTGGCCAAAGAGACCATTTCGGTTTTTCCCAAAGATTTTATGGAAAAACCCCCACATGAACTTTTTGGCCAAGATAATACTTCATGATTGAGTTGTAAGGGTTCTTCACATATTCTGGATACAGTCTCTTATCAGATGCACAATTTGCAAATGTTTTCTTTCATTCTGCGGTTGTCTTTTAGTCTCTTGATAGTGTCCTTTGAAGCACAAAAGTTTTAAATTTTGATAACGTCCAATTTATCTATCAATTAAGGCTAGCAATTTTAAATAAATCACAGATCTTCAGAAAACAGAGCACGAATAAATTTCTTTTATCTTAAATTTTTAAAAACTGAGATATAACTGACATATAACAGTGTATTAGTTTTAGATGTACAAGAATCAATTTCTTCAAGTAAGTTAAATGGTTTTAAATCTGGCCGGCAACTCATGAGAGATGTTAATTGCTGCAGTTTCAGAATAATATGTTTAATAGACTTTTTAGTTTTTAAAAATGTGTAGTTTTAGATAACCAGAGTACAGATCTGTACCAAATGGGCAGTAAGATAGTCTAAATGTGAGATCTGAATTTGTTACTCTAATTTAGATTCCATGTTTTTGATTATCATGTTCTAAAACTTTTGCCCCCACTTTTTTCCCCAAGAGTCAGTTTACCATCTAGTTCCCAATATATTATAATGCTGTCTTTACTAAAGTCAGGTATTAGCTTTTAAAAATCATGAAGCTTCACCCTCAAATTACTGATATATTAAAAAGTTCATTTAAAGAAAATGTTATCTCATTTACTATCACTCTCCTAAGAAGAAATAACCATGTCTGAAAAAAATGAGTATGGAAAACACAGGTAGAGGCCAGCAAGGGAAGGAAGGATATTATATTTAGTAGGAAATCTGGCTTTAAACCTAAGGCTGAATCAGAACTAGGTCTCTTTCATATTAGTGTGTTCAGCACAATGCCTGGCCAAGACTAAGTGCTGAATAAATGTCTGTGAATAATGACTGAAGTAGACCAACTAAATAATTCTATAGCAACAAATGACCTAATTTAGTGAGTACTACTCCAGGGTCAACCCCATCTTTCTCTTAATTAAAGGCAGCCAGATGCTAGGGCACAACAATGGGATCACAATAGCATCTTTTTTTTTTTTGCTTTTTAAAATAGGTTTCCCTGGGGTTGATCTTCAATAACCCCAACTGAACTGTGCCACTTCAGAAGAATCCTTTACTCTTACACACATGAGAAATTACTCACAAGAATAATCCCTAACTGAAAAACAGAATAATTCTTGTGGGCTGTTCTCAAAGGAAGATGTAGAGAGGCTCAACTTCCTTGCTTTGAGTGTTTTTTTGAAGACTCTGTATATCCTGAACACTGATGCTACTGCTATAAATCTACATTGCTCTCTGCCCTTAATCCTGTACCTCTAACTTTCCTGTACCTGTAGAACATCAAATTCTCTGGGGGATATGTTCTCACAGGTTTTGGTTATAATATCTAAACAGATGAAACATGAGTAAGTTTGTTCTGATAGTTAATAGCCAGAGTCATTCACACATAGAAACAGATGCATCTATGGGACATCAAGATTTAAAGTCATTAGAATTAGCATTTACCCATGAATTAAAAGTCTTTCTATTATTAAGATGCTCTGCTGGCAAGAAGAAGCCCGTAACCTCTATGGCTGACGGCTCTCAAAGTCTATGGGGTGTGTGTGTGTTCAGTCATGTCACTCTTTTGCAACCCCTGGACTGTGGCTGACAAGGCTCCCCTGCCCATGGAGTTTTCCAGGCAGGAATACTGGAGTGAGTTACTATTTCCTTCTCCATGGGATCTTCTCAACCCAGGGATAAAACTCATGTTTCTTGAGTCTCCTGCATTGGCAGGTGGATTCTTTACCACAGTGCCACCTCAAAAGCGATGGTTTGACTGTCTAAATTCCCAAAGGGTGAATTCTGGCTAAATGCTGTCTCCAGTTGGGCAGAGGTTTTTCTGGCAGCATATCTTCAGCAACCATTGCCCTTTCTAATTGATAGGAAAAAAAAAAAAAAACACTACTATGTTGAAGTCTCTATAAGTAGATTTAATTTTATAATCATTTAAAGCCTCCCATAATGACATCTTAACACACTAGGTAAACAGATACTCAGCAACACAGCCATCTAGGTGCTCCTGAACAGTATGATTTCTACATGTCACATGGCTTGTTGGGAATAAGGTCTTGGAATATATAACATCGCTAGGTACCAAATTCTTAGTCCTTAAAACATGAAAGGCATTAAAAATTTTGGCATTAAAAAAAAAAAGAAATTCTCAAGATAAGGCCTTTTCTAAATCAAACACTCTATCTGTAAGTGATAAAACATTTCACTATATCCTGAATGGAAATAAATGATGAAGGCCCCAAAAGGTTATATTTGTGTGCACTTCATTACTCAGGCATAAGGGATATATGGGGCACCAGACGAAATAATCATATATGGAAGGTATCATCATCAACATCAATCAGCCTGGAGTTAATGTTGTTTAAAAATAATAGTATATATAGATTATTGTCATTTTGTTCTTTAAGTAAGTCCTTGTATTGGTTAAGTTGTTAGTGATCTTAGATATCTGGATGAGGAGCTACCATGTATATAGATTTATATTTTCCTGGTCTTCACTTTTAGCTCTTTCCATGTCAGTTTAATGTGTCAATTTTTCAGTCCTTGAGAGATCATTCATTGGCAGGATTCCCACCGTGCTTAACAAATTCAAATGCTCTGTCCTACTTTCATTCTTCTTTCTGGAACACTGAGAGCCTCAGTGACAAATCCTAAGACAAGTTAATCTAAATGGCAATGCTTGTGTCTGCTGCGGGAGCCTGCTGGCGTACCACTTAGCTTCTGAACTCTGACTGCTTATGTCCTAAAATATAAATGCCAAGGGGACCTTAGAAATTGGCAGCTTCTAGAATTTCATGACAGAGTTTCAAGATTATTGGTTCTTGTCTAAAGCTTCAGGAAGCTTAGGGTTTCCTTCAGCAAGTGTCAAATACATATTTGCATCATAGCAACTCCTATCTATGGCAAAACTGGGACGATTCCTTTCAATGAGATTTAATATATGCAGCTCTCCTGTTTGCAAGCCTGATTCACAGACACAGAAAGTAATGTCTAATAGTATTTCAAAGAGAAAGGAAGAGAAACTCTGTAAACAGTATAAAGACCAAGTGAAAGTGAAAGTCACTCAGTCGTGTCCGACTCTTTACCACCCCATGAACTATACAGTCCGTGGAATTCTCCGGCCAGAGTACTCGAGTGGGTAGCCTTTCCCTTTTCCAGGGGATCTTCCCAACCCAGGGATTAAACGCAGGTCTCTAGCATTGCAGGCAGATTGTTTACCAGCTGAGCCACAAGGGAAGCCCATAAAGCCCCAAACAAGGTGAAACAGTTTCTCCAAATAGGCAAGCACTCGTCCAGATGGCCCAACAATGACATATTGATATAAAATGAAACTGCAAGGAAGGTCAGAGAACAGAAATGAAAACGCAGTGAGAAACAAGAGGGCATTACGGAAAGGAGATGGGGAAGCCAGTGAAACAGAGAGACAGCTGGTGATGTGCCTCCAGCCTCTACACCCACGCAGGCGTCCTCAGCTCAGAGGACCCTGGGGGCCTGGGCCACTTAAGTCTGAAATAAGGGCTAAGAATTAAACTAGGGCAGTGGAACGAGGGCTTACGGCTGCCGGAGTGGCAAGAGGACTCCGGCTTTCAGCTGCATCTTCCTGAGATGGACATCCTACCCTGGAGTCCTCAAGCTCCTTGGTTTGTATTTGTTTAAAAAATAATTTCCTGGAGGTTACAAAACAAGCTCCAAGATACAGAGTGAATGTTCAAATGAAGAGTCATGGAAAACCTTGGGAGATTTTGCTCCTTTAAAGATGTCTTAGATGTGTTCCTCCACGGTCATAAGTTCCTCTGTGCTGGAGAGGACTTCCATGTAGATACATGTGTTTCAGAATAAGAAAGATGTATTTCCTTAGAGAATCTGCATTTAGCTATTCAACTAGACTAAATTTTAAAGTGATATCTTTAATATACAAATTCTGCATGATTGGTGTTACAGTATAGCAAAAAGCTTTTATAACTAAACATATACTGTTATGTACTTCATATTTTATATTTGAAATACATAAACTATTTCATCTGAACAAATTGTAGACATATATCCAGTAAAAAGAAAATGGGAAAGAGACTATTAGATACTTTTAAAGTATAAGTGTGAGACAAGCCAAGGCTTTTTAGGATTTAAACCTATACTATTTGACTGTATACTTTGAATTCAGACAAAACAGAAAATACAGCATATCTGTATTTTTAATAAAATGCTATTTAAGTACATTGAGGTACTGTAATTTTAATAACTAGTTGGTGTTTCTATTGAAAAGTACACATTTGTTAATTTTGTAATTTAAATGACTCAAATAACTGTTTTAGCCTCCATAAGAATGAAATTGCAGCATGAAATTAAAAGATGCTTACTCCTTGGAAGAAAAGTTATGACCAACCTAGACAATGTATTAAAAAGCTGAGACATTACTTTGTCAACAAAGGTCCATCTAGTCAAGGCTATGGTTTTTCCAGTGGTCATGCATGGATATAAGAGTTGGATTATAAAGAAAGCTGAGCGCAGAAGAATTGATGCTTTTGAACTGTAGTGTTGGAAAAGACTCTTCAGAGTCCCTTGGACTGCAAGGAGATCCAACTAGTCAATCCTAAAGGAGATCAGTCCTGGATTTTCATTGGAAGAACTTATGTTGAAGCTGAAACTCCAATACTTTGGCCATCGAATACGAAGAGCTGACTCATTTGAAAAGACTCTGATGTTGGGAAAGATTGAAGGCAGCAAGAGAAGGGGACAACAGAGGATGAGACGGTCACATGGCATCACCAACTCAATGGACATGGGTTTGGGTGGACTCTGGGAGCTGGTGATGGACCTGGCATGCTGTGGTCATGGGGTCGCAAAGAGTCGGACACGACTGAGTGACTGAACTGAACTGAACTAGAGAATGAAATTTTCTAGTTAAAAAGGGATGGAAAGTAAAAATGTGCTTTAAAAATTATTCTTCAAGTATATTTAAATGGAAACACATCCCTCTAATAGGAATGAAGGTTGAGAAGGCTTGGGGTCTCTCTAGTCCTGGTCCTGCCACTTCCGAGCTGCGGGTCCTTGGCGGGGTCACTTAACCAGGGCCTCAGCTGTTCATCTACCCCAACGCCTCCCGCCTGCTACTTTAATCACAGGACACTGTGAGGAGTGATGTAACCGGAAGTGTTCAAAGAGCATCATGCTGAGAGGGAAATCGCCGATGCAGAGAGCGGGTGCTCATAATGAGGAGGCGTGCGTGCTCAGTCAGGACCAACTCTGTGTGACCACATGGACTGTAGCCCACCAGGGGATTTTTCAGGTGAGAACACTGGAATGGGTTGCCTTTTCCTTCTCCAAGGGATCTTCCTGACCCAGGGATTGAACTTGCATCTCCTGCATTGACAGGCAAATGTTTTACCACCATGCCACCTAGGAAGCCTGCCTATAATACACCAGGGCATTTTGCCTTGCCAACTACAAACTGGCACTTGCCATCTAACTCTACAAGGATTAAACCATGAGCTGCTGCAACTGCTGGCCTTCAACACCCCCTGAAAGGAGCTCAGGGTGGAGAATAGGAATGAGGCCCTTTGTGCTCTGGGAAAAACTGGCACAAATAATCTGTCAAGAATTTTAGAAAGTGCTGTGCCTGCTGAAAAAGACAGATGTCTTTGCTAAAGGCAAGTGGTGTGTGTCTTCAACAGGCATATCAGCAATGTTATTTTCACAGCCTAGAAAATGTAAAAAATAGCATGCTCACAAAGTAACTGCTTACTGATAGGGGCAGGAAATTTATATTTTAGGACTCAACTGAGTTGGACTCAACTGAGTTGATGCTTTTGAACTGTGGTGTTGGAAAAGACTCTTTGAGAGTCCCTTGGACTGCAAGATCAAACCAGGCAATTCTAAAGGAAATCAGTCCTGAGTATTCATTGGAAGGACTGATGCTAAAGCTCAAACTCCAATACGCTGGCCATCTGATGCAAAGAACTGACTCATTTGAAAAGACTCTGATGTTGGGAAAGATTGAAGGCAGGAGGAGAAGGGGACGAGAGAGGATGAGATGGTTGGATGGCATCACCCGACTTGATGGACATGAGTTTGAGCAAGCTCCTGGAGCTGGTGATGACAGGGAAGCCTGGCGTGCTGCAGTCCATGGAGTTGCAGGGTTGGACATGACTGAGTGACTGAACTGACTGAACAATTGAGTCCTGAAAATCCAGATGAGTAAACAGGTTGGGTAGACTGCAAACAAAATTCAGTCAAAGAGCACAACACTTAGGCTGTTCAAGAAAGTGTGAGTGATGTTGGCGCTCAGGGTTAGAATCCTTCAGGTCTGTCTTAAGACCCATGACAACATCTGTGCTTGCCTGCAACTCTCTCCTTCAGCTCTTGGGTTGGCCAAAAAGTTTGGGTTTTTCCATAACCATTTATGAAAAATCCAGATGGACTTTTTGGTTAACTCAATATTCTCTTCAGTTACTTTGGTTCAAATCAAGGCTACAGAAGAAGTCAGCATCCTTTTGGGAGCTCTGACATATTTTAAATTATGGCCCCTTCATGATCCCTCTGTGGCCTCTAGCTCCCCCACCAAGTAAGGAGAGCTGAGAACTCCGATTGAGGACTGCTACCGAAGCACAATGAGAACAATGGGAACAACACAGAGGGAAGGGCAGAGATGGGCAGGAACAGAAAAAGGACGGCAAAGCCCCTCTTCTCCATCATGCAGACATCAGGACAAGTCAAAGGAAGATCACCCTAAGAGTTGGCTCAAGGAGAGAAATTTCAGTTACGTGGCCCTAGGTCTTTCGTACTGTCCAAACATCTTAGCGGTTTCGTGGCTTATCATCATGAAGATAACTTTGGAATCCTTGTTGCTGAATACCGTTGGGTTTTGCTGAGCCATATCACATTTCAAAACCAGGAAATTTCCCCCAGATATATATTATATTTTGCTTCTAACACAGAAAAAAGGCAAAATAATAATATATATTTTTTCCTAAGCAGGAGAGAAGCAATCTTAAGGTCTCCAACGTCCTTCCTGTTACTTCGTCTAGAGCCCTTAGAAATGACATATTTCTCCCAAGAGAGATGCTATGCCAGTTCTAAGACATGGCTGGGTGTGAAGTCATGATGCACGCAGGCATGCTGAGAGGTCCAAAGCTGGGGGCTGACTCTTGGAGATGCACCTTATTAGCCTTCCCAGGGCGCTAATAAATCTCCGCTTTGCAGGGTGCTGCCTGGAGAAGCCTGCCTCCTTACCTTTCACATGGGGAAGGAAGTGGTGTCGGAATGGGGAGTTGGGGCGGGAGTCGCTGTGGGCGGAGCTGAGGCTGCTGGTGCGCAGGAAGGACCTCTGCACACCAGGAGACAGCAGCTCTGTGCAGCAAGGACCGGGGGCAGGGCAGGGTGGAGACAGAAAAGAAGAGCAGAAATTAACACAGGAGCAGGGACGCCGCCATCGTTCCAAGGGAGGGAAAAGGAAAAAAGAAAAAAACAAAATAAAGAACATTAATCAGGAGTCTGAAAACGGAGGAAGGAAAAGGGGTTAAGAAGGCACCTGCGAGGGGTTAGGCACAGTGGGGAGAGTCTGCCAACGGGTCCAGGTCAGTCCAGAGTCACTCTCCGAGGATAAATGGCTTTAGTGGGAGGGAACGGCAACCAGGACATTCTGGCAGGATGACACCCGCAACCGTGAGTCGGGATCAGGCATGCCACTTAGACTCAACCATGGCTGTTTTTAAAAAGGTAGCTAACAAAATAGAATCCTCTGACATGTATGTTTAGAAGTTTCAAGAATCTTGCAAAGAACTATTGGGCTGGCCAAAAAAGTTCATTTGGGTTTTACCCTAAGATGACAAACTCAAATGAACTTTTTGGCCAACCCAATACCAATATGTCAGGGTCAGATTCTCTTTTTTGTTTTCTGTTTAAGTGGTAAACTTCTCCTATTAGAAGTTTAATTTTACTTTGTGCTTGTCTGTGTCCCCTGGGTGGCAAAGAGCTGCCTATGATGCCGAGGACTGGGCAGTGGAGGCACTGATGAGCTGGAAACTCATTTACGGACCTTTAAGCTAAACCAGGCCGAGGGGCGTGCATGACTCTCTGGCATCTAGGACTGGGTACTTCAAGGTGCTCTGTGTTGACCATGACTGTGCTAGCAGAGCCCCCGCCTTGAAAAAATAACCTTAATAACTGGCACATCAAAGGTCCATAACGTATCATGGAGGGAGAGAAGTGGTGCTTAGGACTCACAAAGTGTTCTGAAGGTTCTTGGCATCAGAACTGTGATGGGAACACAGGAACAGTTTCTACTGCCCCGTGAGGACATGGCGTTTTTGGGAAACCAAGTTCCTGACTGATCACTCCCTGGCTATACAGTGGTCTCTTGGACAGTTTCCCAGCACCCCCCCGTGTCACTCTGACAAGGTCACGGCTGCAGCCTCAGTGACCTTAGGGTACACCCAACATGTAGGGATGGTGGCATAAAGGATTTCTCATTACCCAGGCAGATAAGGGCTTAAATCCAAACCCAGTAATAAAATGGATATAAAAGTGAAAGTGAAGTCACTTAGTCATGTCCGACTCTTTGTGACCCCATGGACTGTAGCCTACCAGGCTCCTCCCTCCATGGGATTCTCCAGGCAAGAATACTGGAGTGGGTTGCCATTTCCTTCTCCAAGGGATCTTCCCGACCCAGGGATTGAACCCAGGTCTCCTGCATTCAAGGCAGACACTTTAACCTCTGAGCCACCAAGGAAGCCCTAAAATGGATATAAATGTATATGACAAATAAAAGGAATTCCATTCCTGAAAATTTTCCTTTAATGGAATTCAACAAATACTGAGTAAATGTTTAGGAGCCTAGAGAAAACTATATACTATTGAAGGATCCAAGAGGAAAAATTTAATCCTCTACAAGCACTAAATTTCTGGCTTTAAAGAGAAGATTGTAGCCTTTTTACATTTGGTTCATTCCTTTGATTTTATAAAGTAAGTTCCCATATGAATGGGCTTATGAGTCTGCACAAAAGCAAGAGGCTTAAAATGAGGTCTTTGTAGACATGCGTCATCACCAAGTTTGTTTAAAAAGCCAAAATCTTCCTTGGTGAATGTATTTCTTCTGTGAATTTATTTATCTGTCTTCTGTGATACGATTATTCTTTTTCTACTCCACATAGGAGACACCCTCTAATATGAAAAAGGGCTACATTTTGCAGAGGTAAAGGTCAAATGAAGATCATTATTCTTAATAGTCTCCATCATAGCTCGTCTCTAGTGCTTTTATGTTTTCCAAGCCTGATTCAAAATTTTAGGCTGGAAGGGACCTTAAAATTGACCAAATACAGCCCGTGCTTACATATGAGACTTCCTTCTAGTGGGTACTTAGCCAAGCACCCACAGTAATACCATGTGCCTGGATGGGGGAAACATAAGAAACCCATCCATAAATGACTGCCACTGGATTTTAGATGATGCTGGTAAGCCTCAAAGGCACATCACCATATTTTCTTTCGGAGATCTCCATTTTAAGTCTCAGCGTGCTGAGATTATCTTCAAGTCTTAAAAAAATAAATTCCTTTTTGTTGTCCGCTGTCAAAATGTAATGATTCAGTAAATCATAATAACTATGATCGTAAAATGTGTCTTGTTTTAAGAAAAGAAATAACACAAACTGTAATGGGATAGGAGTTTTTGATTTTTTTTTTTTTCTGGGAGAAGGGAAGGTAGATTCGGCAGGCAGTCAGATTTTTAAATATACTACCAGTGGTGGGGAAACAATCACACAGAAACACAGAGGGTTACCCGGAGTGAATCCTAGGAATAGGTGCCCTTACCGGGTCTGTGAAAATGCTGAGGAGAGCGGGATGTGGTCGGAGTGTAGCTGTGGCGGCTGTACACCGGGGAGTTGATGGAGCCCTGGCTGGTGGACCGGTGGATCATCCGGTCCCGCCCATCCTGGTACCCCTGGAAGAAAGTGTGAGACGGTGGGCGCACAGCCCACAGGCAGGCTGTTGTCAGGCTCAAGAGAAGTCAAGCCGCACCCAGATCCCCCAGGAACTATCGCAGGGCCTGCTCCTGTATACATTTTAGGGGCATGTCCCTTAAGTAGGTATGCAAACGAACACTCCAAGGGTAATGCCTTTTGTTCAAAACCTGTAGTCCTTGCCTTTACCAAGATTTTAAGATGTTAAAGTGATAAACTCCAGTGTTGACAGAGGTCTGGGAAAAGAGAGAATGATTCCAATGACCATGTTTACATGATGCTTTTCAGTTTTACAAAGTGCATTCACATAGGTCGTATCATTAGACCTGCATCAGAAGGAAGGAAGAACATGTGGTGTTTCCTCCCTTCTCTATAAATGCAAGGTGTTCCAGAAGGTTCCATGCAGCTAAGAGACCTGTGGGCAGATGTGTAGCTTGTATAGTAGAACCTGTTTCAGAAACAGCCTCCTGACTCTAACCTCACCCCTGGATCCAACCACCTACTCATACCATCTATGCATGTTGATCTGGGGACATTCTAAGTTGATTTTCCTGGAGAATAAGCTTGTGGTGGCCTCAAATCCAACAATTCTATCTCTAAGAGGCAAATCCTAAAAATACTTTAATGATCGTTAAGTAGAAAAATTTCCTCAGGTATTTATAATGTCACCATTTATAAAGACAAAGTTTTGTATTATATGCTCAACAAATGGGGGATACACTTAAACTATGGCACATCAATTTAATGGAATACACTAGCATCACACCATGTCCAAATCTAAAGAATACTGTATGTATAATGTTCAAAAAAAAATCATACACACAACCATAACATAAAACTATATAAGAATTAGACAAGTACAGGGAATGTTTTACACTTTAGGAGTCTGCTGTCCTATGAAGTTTTTACTAGCACAATAAAAATAAAAGTTTGAAAAAATGCACAAAAATAATTTAAAATCTCAATTACCACAGATATATGAAATGCAAGAGCAAGAGGCAAAAAAGCTTTGGTGTGATCCTAGTTGGCTCTAACAATAAATGGAAACAACAACAAAACAAAATTCCTGCACTAGGGTGCCTCAGTCTTGCAAGTGATCAATTATAGAAATGACTGCTTCATAACTTCAGTTATAAATGCCCTAGAAATTATTCATAGCACTCAGTATAAACCATCACAGTGCTACAGAGATTGTACCACCTCAAAGTACAGTGATTACCCTCATCCAGTTTTATATCGACTATCCAGAAAGTTACTTGACTTTTAAGACAAGACTACTGATTTTATTTATTATTATTATTATTCATAGATGGGGGTAGACCTAACCCCTGAGGAGTTTGCTCACTAGATGCATAAAGAAATGCAGGATAAGAAGCAGTGTGCTGGAACAAACAACCCCTTTATTCTCATCTGTAACAGCTTACATGGAAGAAAATGCTGGGGTGGACCTGGGTGCTGGACCACAGATCTGAGTTGGTCTGAGCTTAGGCTGCTATCTTAAAGCTACCCTCCAAGAGAAAAATTACACAGGAACAACAGGAAGTATTTCTAAGGCTTCTGGTAATCATGTAGGTAAGTCAATGTGGATGAGGGCAAAACCAAGAATTTCTGGGACCAGGGCTATAGTGTGAAGGTGGTGTTTCATTTCGTAAATCAAAATCACCAGCTTCCTGAAGAACGTTTAATAAAATGGGTTGGGAGTAAAAATCATTTGTGAGCTGTGTCTTTGGTGTTGGATGCTACGGAAGGGAAGAGCATGTTTGGGCTGACACGGGACCCATAGCTTACTATGGAACAGTCACTGACCGCTCTATGTGATCCAGACACTCAGGAGGTTATTCCCAAGGGAACAGACGGGCTGGTGGACTTGATAAAAGCCACTCTATGGTCTGTCTACCCTGAGAAGGGAGACAAGACTATTGATTTTAGACTAAGAGGGCTGATCTTCCATGAAGATGGCTCTGCTGATAGAAACACCACGGCCACGGTTGGCCATTTCAGATAATCTAGTAGGTTGGGAATCAGATCGATTAATTATGGTTGATGAGAAAGAGCCCAACATAGGGACAGATGGCTCTACTCCCTGCAGACACTTTCCTACTATTCAGAGGTGCCATTTTTAAAAAAATGTGCTTTTGTGTCTTAGAGTCATATCTTACACTAAGGAGTCCTACATTCATCATCATCTCGCGCAGTTTTTCTGTTTAATATCCTTTTGCAAAAATGTGAGTCTAGGAAAGGTCCAAGTAATTATCCAATTCACCCATTTAAATTTTCAAAAATGGCACTTACTTCAGCTGATGGAGTAGGAGAGAGAGTCCTTGGAGACTGGAAGAATAAAAGAGAAAGTCACAATGTTAACTAGCTTTAATTAGAGGTGCTTACCAATCATCTGGAAACGTTATTCAAACTACATATGCCAGCACGCTTGGCTGTCCTCCATCCTCTGATTCAGAAGATGAGAGTGGGGCTCAGACAGGTACACGATGACAAAGCCCTTGGGGAACTGGGGCACACGTGTCTGCCTGATAACCATGGGTTTTGACAAATATGCTGTAATGCTTCTAGGTAATTAAGTTAGAGAAATTGGAACTATTTCCTCTCTATATTCATGGGTTACCACCATGAGTTACAGTGTCTACTGAAACAGAATTTGGTAAGCACAATTGTAACCGCAGTAATTAATCACGTAATATGTTATGGTGACCGGCTTGGTGGCATCTTCCCCAGGAGGCCTTGTCGACCTCATCACCACTCACCTTCCGGCTTCCATCCTTCTAGGAGTCCTCGAGGCAGCCAGCAGGCCAAGCCCTCTCTTACCTCAGGGCCTTTGCACCTGCTGTATCCTCTGCCAGCAGCGCTCTCCACTCAGACACCTGCAGGGCTCACTCCCATCTTCAGTGAGGCCTCTGCTCAAATGCATTACCACCCAGTTCCTTCTGTGATCCTCTCACTTAAAGCAGCAACCCAGCACCCCCCGACCCCCGTGTACTTTCTCCTTACTCTGCTTCATTTTCCGTCAAAGCAGTATCACCCTGTGATATTATGTTCTGTATCTGTCTGTCTATTATATGTCTCCCACTTTCCACTGCAAGCTCCATGAGGGCAAGAAATCCATTCATTTACAACCAAGTGTTCCCAGCGACTGGAGCAGCTCCTGGCACATATTAGGTACCCAATGAATATTTCCTAAATGGATGAATGAAATGTTCACAACTAAAAATGCAAAAAAAGCTTTCAAATAGAAATGAAATGCAAACGAAGTGTTCTGAATAACACAGCAGTGGCAGATTTCTCAGTCTCAGAATTTGCCCTTCTTCCCCAAGTGTACAAGAAGTTGCTGGCCGTCTGTACTCCACACTTCCTCGAGCCCCGTGGTCTGGTCGGATCTGCTTTTTGGAGGCACAGATGGCTACACAGAACTTCAAGCTCACTTATCCAGTGTTTCTAAAACAGCAGTATATATGGATTCTATGGAAGTGCTAGTAATTGAAAGGATAACGAAACAGCTTGCAAACTTGTCTAAGCTGCAAGCTTCATGGGTTGGAGACGAGTTCATGAACACATCTGATTTCTGATGGGAAGGTATCCACCTACTCCAGACTCTATGCTCAGAGAAACCAGTAGGCCATCAATCTAGGTTATTGTTGCGTACTTATTATGTGCCAGAATCTAAATATTTCACTTAATCCTCATAGAAAACCTCTACGGTATGTGTCCCTATTATCTTGAGTCTACAGATAAGGAGCTGGAAATATGCAATTTTCCCAAAGTCATATGGAGAGTAAATATCAGAGTCTGGTTCCAAACACAAATGTTTGCTTCAAAGCTCAAACATCTGGGCTCATAACACCATAAAGCAACTCGCCTCCCCTTGCTTGTATGGCTTGAACATTAGGCAATTCTCATTCACTTCCTGTAGGACCAGCTTCTATGCACTCTGTTTAGGAACCTTCCTTTGCCCCTTATCCTCTGTGAAACTCTGCCCTGCAAAGGCAACTGAACCTCCCAAGCCAACCTGCACGTCAAAGGCTGTAGATGCAGTTACAGCAATGTGACCACTAGGTGGCACTACATGAAAACAGACACCACTTCCCACCCTAGGGATCATTTCACCCAGGAGCTATGCTCTGGAATACAAACCCAGATTAGAAAAATAAAAAAAATTAAAGATACATATATATATATATATATACGTAAATATATATACACATATGTACGTATATACATAGATTCTGTCATTATCTGCTTTACAGACAAAGAAGTTAGGGTTATAAAGGGTGTCTCACAGTCAAAGTCAAGTAACAAATGAGTGGAGTCCCTGGGTTAAGCCCAGGTAACTTGATTCCAGAAGCCCATCTCATACCCTTGTGCTGTACTGCGACCCTATGCATTCTTTTCTTGCATACGCTAATTATCTTACGATGCTGGAAGACACAACTGTCAAAATTTAGGGGGTGAGCTCTCTCTCCTCACGATCCCCATGAATACATTTCAGCTGGCCCCAAGGCTCCCCCTCACCCCAGAGGACCCTTCCCCCCATCCCCTCTGCTCACAGACTCTCCCCAGCAAGCCAGCTCCTCTTCCCTCCAGCTTGGTCCTGATCTTCACTCCTCCCGCACTGTCGTTTGCTATGGTTGGTCTGCTTCCCACCTCTCCACGCCCCCCACGGGGAGGGGATGGTGCAACAGGCTTCTGACTACCTCAAAGCACCTGCCACGGGAGCCTGCCACAGGGAGCAAAGAGAAGGACTCGGACTCATCTTGATTCCAATCAGTAGTTTTTATACAGGTGGCAAAAGAGAAGGAAGGGGTGCCATTCACAAATTTATTACCTCTCCCAGGCTCTGCCTCTCCTGTTTGTCATCATACCCCGAAGAATAGAAAGGCTCATAGGTAATAAGATCTGGACGTTCGATGTCATAAATCGCCTTGACCTTGGGAATGGCTGCTAAATCCTTATAATCCAGGATTTCATTGTCCACTTTTGCCTGCCAAAGTTAAACAGAAAGAAAAATCATTCTGCCATCTTATCTTTGAGGAACTGTGGTTAGTGCATCTCACGTCTTATTTAAAGAGTTAACATCTTAAAAATCAACAAATCCCCAAATACTTTGCTCAGCATGGTCACTGTTTATAAAGTTGCCTGTTTAAGGCTCACAGACATGGAGAACAGAATTGAGACTGCCTGGGGGGGGGGGGGGGGGAGATTGGGGTAGGAAGAATTAGGAATTTGAGACTAACAGATGCAAAATTGCTTATGTAGAATGGATAAACAAGAAGGTCTTATTGTACAGTATAGGAAACTATAT
Source organism: Madoqua kirkii (assembly GCA_006408675.1). NCBI lineage: Eukaryota > Metazoa > Chordata > Mammalia > Artiodactyla > Bovidae > Madoqua > Madoqua kirkii. The sequence continues at coordinate 64,307 of SJYC01016177.1, read as the reverse complement.
TCAATATCCTGTGAAATAATGGCAAAGAATACAAAAAGTAAATATGTGTACATATGTATAACCAAATTTTTTTACTATACAGTAGAAATAACAGTGTACATCAACTATATGTTAATAAAATAAATTTAAAAAATAAAGTTGCCCATTTATACCAGATATTCATGTTTTCAAAAAAAAAGTCACCAAACCTTCAGGATTTCCTAAATTTATGACAGCGAAGGGAAAGCTCGAACAGATGGTCAAAAAATCCTCCCAGATGGCTAAAAACAAGAACTGCGTATTTAATAAACTAAATATTTAAAGACCTTTGTGGCAGAATTTAAGGACACTCAGTACTGGAATTATAAAACATATAATTAATACCCAAATATCTATACGCAAGTTAGGTGCAATAATTTTTCAAGTCCTGTATCACGCTACTGCATTTTATAGGGTTATCTACTCAGTCACTCTCTACTCATGGTCACATCCACAGAAACATTCGATCGCCTGGAGGAAAATGGGATTGAGATGGCTGATCTACAAGAATGAAAACTGGATCTCATAACAGAAATAGAAAGCATTCTGAATTATTCCCTTTCAGACTATCCAGTCCACACTTACCATCTGCTACCTCACCTGGCCTGGAAGCATCTCTTCCAGAAGCGGATACTTACATAGATGGTATGACCCGGGGAGCCAGGGATGCTGGAGCCTGGTCGAGAGTAAATGCTTTCGGAGGAAGTCCTGGTAGGCTGTAAAAGAAAGAGTGACATGTAAGATTTCAGACCGTGGCTTCCGAATCATGACTGGCTGAAGTCCCTACCCTTGCCTAAAGCCTTAAGCTGACTAAAGAGAGAAAGACTTGTAACTTTTCTGAATAAGGGAAAATATGACCGAGGAAGAAAGGTCAATGAGAACGAACTGTGCCGCAGCCTTGAAAGTGCACTTGGGGGCTTCCTTTTTCTCCTTGTCCCCGACAACACCATCGAGCACATTCCATCTGCACGGCCACCATCCTAGCACCTTGCACACCACCCATGCTCGCCTGGACCCCTGCCACGGCCTCACCTTTGCGTTTCCTGCCTTCAACCATCTTCAGGCCCACTGGGCACCCAGTGCCCACAGAGATTTGCGAATAATACAGTCTGAACGATCACTACCCTTTTTCGGTGTCAACATCTGCAAAGAACGGAGTCACTGCTCCCAGGGCCTCGGGGTCTCGGCCCTGCCTGCCTTTCCTGTATCACTCACCGCCCACCGTCACTCACAGGACAGGAACATGTCACTGCCTCAGGATTCTCATCCCTGCTGCTTCCTCGACCTGAGAAGCATGCCCTTATCCCCTGTTTCACTTGTGCTTTTCTTCCCTCCTTTAGTCTTGGCTTAAATATCAGCTCCTCAAAGAAGCCTTGCCTGTTCTCCTCCTCCAGAGTTGGTGATCTTGCTGTTTTCTCTCATGGCATTAATCCTGTTTCCTCCTTCATGAATAAAATAAATAATGCCGTACTTGTTGGTTTCATCATCATGTCGATCCCGCTCATTACCTTTAGTTATGACCTCTGCCCTCAGAGGGCTTCTTTTCTTACCACTGTATGTGCCCACCGTTTTGCACAGGTACAGAGTAGGCATAAATATTTGTTGGGGGAATGAGAATTTATTATTTGCAAACAACTACTCAGTTTGTGGCTACTTGACTCATGTTAATTACATGATTTGAGCTTAACCACATGGAAGGTCACCGAGTTAAGGTCCATGGTCAGCCACCAGGGAGAGTATAAAGTGGACTTTGTAACACAGACTTAGAGAACCCTGAGAGGGAGGGATGGTGACAGAAAAGGGAGGAAAATGCATGAACTGGGATTAACGTCCCCCCACCCCTGCTTGGTCTGTTTTGGAAAGCTCTGCAAAGACACCAAAGGCCTGGTCTTGGAAGGCTTCTTCCTTTCATGCAGTATTTCTTGGAGAGGACAATTTATAGATCTGTGTTAGGAATACTGTTTCTGCTGATATTTTGGTATCCTGATGTGAGTATAACTGAGTCCCTACAATCCCCTCTAAAAACGAGGATATTCTATCACTATGGACCTCACATCTGAAACAAGGAAAGCAAGCCCCCCTGATCACCTTGAGGCAGGCAGTGCTTGGACCTGCTTTGACAGTAAGAATCCACTGGAGGGGTGGGATCAGTTGTTCTCACCAGGGTCCCTGAGATCTCTGAGATATAAGGGGGGAAGAGGGTGGAGAAAGTGGGCAGGGCACAGTGGAGGTGAGCCAGGCTCGACCCTCCCTCCTTGTACAAGCACTTTCCTCCTCGAGTGACAATGTTCCAATCACAGGAGTATCTCAAGATGATAGACTCCCCATATCTGAATATATTACAAAAGAAAGGATTCACGTAATAACAGGACTCCCCAAATCCAACTCCTGGATCAATGTGCCAATCAAACCATACAAGGGACTCCCCCAAAGTGCAGCCTTTCTATAAAAAGAGATGGGGCCGCTTCAGAAAGCTGAGCCAGTAACCCTCTCTGTGGGATAACTGGGCTTCCTGGTGGCTCAGGGGTAAAGAATCTGCTTGCAATGCAAGAGACTCAGGTTCAGTCCCTGGGTTGGGAAGATCCCCTGGAGAAGAAAACGGCAACCCACTCCAGTATTCTTGCCTGGAGAATCCCACGGACAGAGAAGACAACTATTCACTATAGGCAGTCCTTCAGCTTCAAGTTGCCAGGATCGAACATTTGCCAAATTCAATATAGTAATGAAGCCTCTTAGGCAACAAGAGATTAGTAGTACTGAGCATTTCAACCCCATTTACTCTGTGGCAGGCCCTGTGCTGAGCACTTTCCAGGTATGCTCTCGTTTAATCTTCTCAATAACCCCAGGAAGGAGATTCTGCTAACATCTGCTAACATTTTGCTAACATTTATGCCTTTTTCTAAATGACGGGAAAGTCACACAGGTGGGCAAGGGTCAGGATTTGGAACTAGACGCTGTAAAGGCAGAGCCTGAGCTGTTAATCCCCGCGCTAAATTTTCTGCCCACATTGGAGGGCAAGTGTAGCCATTTACTTTTCATCACCATGACTTTGGGACAAATGAGGTGAAAATAAAAGAAAAATATGGAGATGAACTAGAGAGTGCATGCTAACTGAAAATGTTTTGACTGCCGCTTAGAAGCTTCTGAGAAGCCTGTAATAGCTCGCTGTTGGGCTGGGGTGGGAGAGGGTGTTTCCCAGCAGAGTCAGATGTTTTGGGTTGCTGGTGTTGCTATGACAACAGCTTGTTTTCATTGACAAGCTGTGAGGACGCGGTGTGAATAGCCAAAGTGCTCGCTGAGCTTTGGGGTCTCTCCCACGTTCCTCGTCCTTATTTCTGCCAAAATGTGGGTCAGGTACCCTTTGTGTATTTCCTGTAGCAACGGACCTGGGGGTGGCTCTGAAGTGTTTCTCTCTCTGATGTACTGTGCACACTGATAGGAATGCAGCTGGGGAAGAAGGTGCGAGGGATCAGGAAAGGGCCCTGAGTGCTCCCTCCCGGAGATGGAGAAATACTCAGCTGGAAAAGATCTCTTGGCGGAACCAGCCTGTGCCCAGCTCATTCTCTCTCTCTCTCTTCATTCTTCACAGGACTGAGCATCCTGTTGAGTGACACAGGCTTTCTCTGAAGCATTTATCTTACTCATTTACTGTTTTAACATTGTTGGGCTAAAGGTAGTAACATCCAAAAATTCTTCTCAAGTCCCATTGTCTTCAGATTGGAGTCACCTCTGATTTGCAGCCAAGGGCCCTGGCTTCTCAGATTGCACAATAAAGACTTGAGAGTTTCACAGTCGGTTTTTGAAGTCAAGCCAACGTTCAACAAATCCACCGCTGCTCTGGCTCTCTTTGGAGATCACTGTGCCCAGTGTATCTTCAGGCCACTTAGTGTATTTCAGAAACAGGTACAGCGTGCTGGAGGTTCCGAACCTGTGGTCTTTCCCTGCCTTTGCCACTCTCTGTTTTAGCTTCATTCTGACCTCCTAACCTTACTGTCTACTTTGCTTCCACAGAATCTTGCTTATGGGTTGAGTTACGCCCTTGCTTGCCTATTTTCTTATAGGGGTCCTAATTTGTTTTCCTGTTTAAAATGAAATAATGGAATAAAATGCAGCTCTGTATAGCATAATCTAGGGGGTTATAAGGCTGGCTTTGGAGTCTAACACCCTGACGCATATATCGCCGCTATTGGTTGAGTGACATTACACGAGTGTCTTTTCCCTTTCCTTCCCTTTCTCACTCTTTCATCGTTTTCCCTTTAACTTCCTTATGCTTCAATTTATCTATGTAGAGAATGGAGGAGAGGGAACATACAACACCTCCTTCCTGGCGATAAATGAAACAATACATACAAAGCTTCAAGCACCTTGCCCTGCACATGACGAAGACCCAGCATTTTCTGGACAGCTGACGTGAGACTGGAGTTCTTTGCCAGCATCTCAAATAATGAAGGGCAGGACTCACTCTCTTCCATTCCTCATGAGTGGACGGTCGTTTTGGATGTGAGCTCCACTGACCAGGCTTCCCTCGAGTTCTCACCCTTGGAGACCTTCCCACCACGTTCCTCGTCCTTATTTCTGCCAAAATGTGGGTCAGGTACCCTTTGTGTATTTCCTGTAGCAACGGACCTGGGGGTGGCTCTGAAGTGTTTCTCTCTCTGATGTACTGTGCACACTGATAGGAATGCAGCTGGGGAAGAAGGCACGAGGGATCAGGAAAGGGCCCTGAGTGCTCCCTCCCGGAGATGGAGAAATACTCAGCTGGAAAAGATCTCTTGGCGGAACCAGCCTGTGCCCAGCTCATTCTCTCTCTCTCTCTTCATTCTTCACAGGACTGAGCATCCTGTTGAGTGACACAGGCTTTCTCTGAAGCATTTATCTTACTCATTTACTGTTTTAACATTGTTGGGCTAAAGGTATTAACATCCAAAAATTCTTCTCAAGTCCCATTGTCTTCAGATTGGAGTCACCTCTGATTTGCAGCCAAGGGCCCTGGCTTCTCAGATTGCACAATAAAGACTTGAGAGTTTCACAGTCGGTTTTTGAAGTCAAGCCAACGTTCAACAAATCCACCGCTGCTCTGGCTCTCTTTGGAGATCACTGTGCCCAGTGTATCTTCAGGCCACTTAGTGTATTTCAGAAACAGGTACAGCGTGCTGGAGATTCCGAACCTGTGGTCTTTCCCTGCCTTTGCCACTCTCTGTTTTAGCTTCATTCTGACCTCCTAACCTTACTGTCTACTTTGCTTCCACAGAATCTTGCTTATGGGTTGAGTTACGCCCTTGCTTGCCTATTTTCTTATAGGGGTCCTAATTTGTTTTCCTGTTTAAAATGAAATAATGGAATAAAATGCAGCTCTGTATAGCATAATCTAGGGGGTTATAAGGCTGGCTTTGGAGTCTAACACCCTGACGCATATATCGCCGCTATTGGTTGAGTGACATTACACGAGTGTCTTTTCCCTTTCCTTCCCTTTCTCACTCTTTCATCGTTTTCCCTTTAACTTCCTTATGCTTCAATTATCTATGTAGAGAATGGAGGAGAGGGAACATACAACACCTCCTTCCTGGCGATAAATGAAACAATACATACAAAGCTTCAAGCACCTTGCCCTGCACATGACGAAGACCCAGCATTTTCTGGACAGCTGACGTGAGACTGGAGTTCTTTGCCAGCATCTCAAATAATGAAGGGCAGGACTCACTCTCTTCCATTCCTCATGAGTGGACGGTCGTTTTGGATGTGAGCTCCACTGACCAGGCTTCCCTCGAGTTCTCACCCTTGGAGACCTTCCCATCAGAACTCAGGAAAGTTAACTGTCTCAGTGGATGGGGCAGCAGTCCCACCCAGAGTGGACAAATGTCCTTCCCTTTCTTGAGAACTCCATGGAATGAATCTGTACCCTCCCAAGACAATGACTTCTCCAGCTGGCATCTAGGCCCTAGTTACTATCACCCTTCCACGATGGAGAGCAGAGAGCTTGCTCAAGCCTGTCTGATCTGCCAGGATAACTCCTGGTCCACTCCCTCGTGAACTGTGTTCCAAGTTAAATGGTACACAGGGATGGTCCCCTTACGCCACAGTTCCTAATGGCTCCCCATGCTGGTGTATTTGTGCAACCAGCAGAGGTTAGCGGTCTCTCTCTTGTGAAGATAAAAAAGAAAGTTACTCCTAAAAGTGGGACTATTATTTTTGAGTTTGAATCTTAAATATTTAGAATTTTACATTTCAGTTCTAAACATCTAGACTTCTAAACAGGTTGCACTTTATTTTCTCTGTGTTTTAAAGTGTTAATTTAAAAAGAGCCAATTCCTAACATTACATCATATGACAAAAGAAACCCAAATGGTTTAAGATCTGAATACAAATGTAATTTGAGAGTAATTTAAAACAAGAAAGAAAAGAAACATGCTGAATTTTAAATAAGCATCTTGTTTATCACTGAAGTCCTCCTTTTCTTCTTCTAGCTGTGTTTCCCCCCTAATTAATACACAACTTGCTAATTGTTTGATGGCCTTCAACATCAAGGGCATAGAGCTATCTTCTGACATGACAGCTCACATCCACACATTCAAAATTAAGGCTCATCTCAACCTCAAAAGCAACAGCTTACTGACATGTTTTTCTTCTTTCAAATCCCACTGACAGTGTCTTCTTTATCATTACTTAATTCTAGTGTCACCTCCTCGGGTGGTAACAAAGTTACAGATAATCCATATTCTACAGATGATCTTTACATGCAATTATTTCATCTAAATTACTGTTTCATCCCATTCAGATAACCAAGTTCACAACAGTGATTCACTGAATTAAATCAAGAACCCAAATGGGTCAACAGGCTTTGTCTCAGGAATTCTCTATGAGAGCTATGATAGACACACTTACCCTGTTGCCTATATTATAAAAGAAGATAATTCCAAATATTTATCCCCAAAGGTCTTCCCACTTCTGTTCTACAGAAGGAAAAAACCCAAACCTCTAGACCTGTGATGAAGTTGTTAAAGCAGATGCAATCTACTTATTCTCACTTTTTCCTTCATGCCTTACAGAAAAAAACAACTTGAAAGCACAGTTGGAAAAATTCAGTTTTTTCTTTTGATGCCATCTTTGGGAGGCGGGGAAGGTAGAGGAAAGCATGCGAAAAGCAAGGTAGATATAAGAAGGATTATAAACAGTCTGTGATCTTTCAAAGGACTTTGCCAAAAAGATTAACTTTTAATCCTCATTTTGGCAACAAGTGAAAAGGATCCTTCAGTAAGAACCTTCTAGTTGTATGTGGCTCATGCAAGAAAAACTCTTTCATAAAGAAAGTGTCTAAATTTATATTTATTTCTCCAGCACACCTTCACATACCTTTCAGTTTCAAAAAAGGCTTTTTATTTTCCCTCGAAGGAAAGAAATACATCAACAAAGAGAGGTCTCACCAGACTAGTAGTTCATTTCAATAAGAAAGAGAGAAAAATGACATTTGACTGCTAATAGTAGATGCTTGAAAAATGCACATCTTTTTGTTTTCTGTACAAAATTTTTAAAAAACTCTCTAACTACATTTCACTTGCTATTTCCCTTACCCCTTGACTTTGCCCACCTGCTCTACACTTCAGAAGGCACAATCACAGGATGAAATTACACTGGAGAAATTCCCCAGCCCTCCTCCATCTTTAAATGTTTACCATTAAAAACACTTACCGGAGCTTTGCCTGGAAATTAACCAGAGAAATGACATTTTTGCTTATTTCCAATTGTGGGCTGCCCCACACACCTGGTCCCTTCTTAGAAGCAGAGAACTGGAGAGCCCTCTTGCCCCAGACCTCCCTCACCCCACAGCAGCTGGGGAGTAACAGCTATGTTCATCTAGCCTGCATTCGTCCTAAGCCATGCTCTAAGAAGGGAGAGAACTACAGGCAACTGGATCCTAGGTCAGAGAGGTCGTATGAGCGCCTACGGGACCACTACTCATATAAGGTAGTCGACACCTTATACCAAGTGCTGCTAAGGTTGACAGTACCTGCCTTGGGTTTTTGTCGAAGTTCACCAGACAAGGAGGTGATAACAGCTGCAGAAGAAGGAATACTTTAAAAAATCTTCACACATATTAAATATTCACTGCTAAGTCAAAAGAGGAAATCCTTTCAGCTTCTTTGTTTTTGCTTTTATTTTTGGTTCAGTTTTGGCTGCACCACCAGCTTGCAGGATCTTAGTTTCCCGATCAGGGATCAAACCCGTGCCCTGAGTATTGAAGGCACAGTATCTCTTCCAGAACCAGGTGTGCAACCGCCATTGGTCTTTACAATGGCCAAGAGTCCTCACTGTGCAGGATAAATCTTAACACCTATAAATTGTGATGAATTGTAAAGACACACCAAAAAGAATAAAATATCTGAACAGAGAGAAAGCTGGGAATAAAGTGGTATGTCTGGTGGCAACATTAATAATACAGTAACCAATAGCATAATTTCCTTTTTCTAGATATACTTACAGCCTCAGATTAGCTCCTTTGCAGAAACAGACACACAGTATTTGTTTGGTATATTATGGGTCCGCAAGTGCATAAGTTATAATACAGTGAGTGTTAGTTTCAGAAGAGAAAAAAAATTCATGCCCATTTTGGATGGCAGCCAGTCATGCTTTAGCCTCCAAAGGCACAGCACAGAAGCCCCTTTTTAGAACAAAAGCAAGTGATCCACTCCAGTTTACTACAAACTTGGTCCTGGGAATATTGTGTGGTTTGTTTATAATGAATTACTGACCTTTCCCTGTAAACAAAATTTGCTTTTCTTATAAAACTCTTCCAAGTAAGCGAAACCAGAATATATTTTTCTTAGGTCACTCTATTGGGCTGGCCAAAAAGTTTGCTTGGGTTTTTTTTCCATAACATCTTGCAGAAAAACTTGAATAAACTTTTTGGCCAAATTAGTAATTTTTTTCCTCGCCATTTTCTTTTACCTGTAATTCAGCAAGAGGAAATAAGAGGGATTTCAGAAAATAAAAAATAAAATGACCTTCCTCCAGGTCATAAAAACCAGGCTTATTTCCAGGGCATGAAGTGCTGAAAGCCCCTGCAAGGGGTAGAGTTTATCTAACGCTAAAAGTGCTTGATATTATCTGATGAAATGAACTGCTGTGTAGTCAATAGTATTTAAAAAATCAAAATATCTGGGTGGCTTGAGAACTGTTTTGGCATTTTCAGGCTTCTCAAGGGTTTTGATAAGCCATGATGGCCAATGAGTGAAGCAAGAGCTTGTCAAATGGCCCATTTTCTCTGCCAGGTCCCAAGTGATTTATACCTTTCTGTGACAAGGTTACAGTTAACTTTACTGATATTTAAGGTTTGATAATGGGAATTAGATATCCATGCTTAACAACAGGGTAGGAAGAGAGAAGGTTTTCCAAAATAGCCCTCTTTGTCTCTTTTCTTCTTTCTTCTCTCTCTTCTCCAGCCAACCACTTCTCAAGATACCACACATCTCTTAAATGTAAGGGTCTAGAGAAGACCAAAAAATTTCACAGTTGATGGTATTTTTCTTAAAGTCATGAAAGTGAATCACTTGGCAATAGCCTTAGGCTAACAAAAGAAAACACTATTTGAGTTATAAAGCATACTTTCAGGGAAAAAAACAAAAACTATTGAAAAAGCAATTTCTTGCCAAGTAGGTACTAATTCTAAGAACTCACTTGCAATGGGAATAATTTCTGGCTGTTTCTCTGAATTCATGACACTGTATATTAACTGTATGTGAAACTCTGCTATTGGAGCCAAAGGTTTAAGATAGATGAAGAGTATATGAAAAATATAAGTTGAATGTGACCCAGCTTCACAGGCCAATCACTCAGGGCCTGGAATCTACATTTAAGTGTTGCTCCTTTTGACCTGCGACACCTTGGACTGACTTCACTCTGTAGGTGGAGAAACTTCAGGGGTTGATGTCTAAAAGGTTTCTTTCCCCTCTGAAACTCTGTACTTCTAACTATCTTTCAAATCATTTAAAGAAAGCAGGTACAGCTTTAAAGAAAGTAGAGCCAAGCCCACACTCTCCTGGGCCATCGTGCAGTTCTGGCAGATGCAGAATACAGGCACAGGCTTCGAGCCCAGACTGAAGAGCTGTGTCGCAACCCTGAGTGTCAACAGAGCTGCACAATGGGTTTCATCTGGACGGAGCTGGGGCCGTGTAAAGCCACTTGTAACTTAACGGGCCAAGGTTTCAACTGATGCTAAGAAACCCCGAAAGAAGGTCAAGCGCGTGCAGGGAACACAGTCTCCTTCCTGCCTCGCTGCTCATCTGGAGAGCTGGCTGAAGACTCTCCCAGGTTTCAGAGGATGCTCTAGAAAGCTGGTGCCGCCCTTACACCCTTCTCTTGACCAATATGTCATGCTCTCCTCTTTGTGTCTTCCCAGGTCTCTCACTCTCCCCTTGTAGGACAGCGGTAAGAACAGGAGTTACCGGCTCAGACAGACCCGAGCTCCAATCTCAGCTCTTCCACTTACCGCTGGGAGAACTCTGGGGAAGTCAGTTCACCATGAGGGTCTCAGTCTTTCCATCTGTAAGATGGAAAGGACTGGCAGGGATTCTTAAGGAGAGCCACTGAGAGTGTATGTCAGTTTCTCGCCTCTGCAGAGCTGCGGCTAGTCTCACTTGTTCTCTCTTCCACTTTGCCACTCCTTCCTCGAGCCAAACCTCTCCTTCCCCAAGTGCGGCATTTCCCCAGCTCCACGCTTCTGTTGCTTTTCGTCAGGCCCACCGCTCTCTCATCATCTCTATGTGTTCAAATCCCATCCAGCCTCCAAAACTCAACTCAAAGACCACTTCTCCCAGGAAGCGCCCCTTGAGCCCCTTTCCCTCACCTGACCTGCCCTGATCTTTACGATCCATATGCTGTGATACGTTTCAGTATCTTTTAATAATCATGTACCTGTCTTTCCTTACTTACTGTACCTGGGTGCTTGGCAAGTATTTGTTCAGTGAACAAATGTGTGAGTACAGGACAGAAACAGTGGTTTCCAATGTCTCGCTGTCCTGAAGACAATGCTTTAGCCACCACTCTAAAGGAAAACATTGTCTAGAGCAGGAAACAGCCGGGATCAGAATGTGAGATGCACTCCGTGGGGTGAGAAAAAGCATCTGCCTCTAGGGGAGCCCAGAAGTTATGTGGGGAAAGCAGCAAGGGGAGGGAAAGAGACACAAGCCTGGGGCCCCCAGCACAGTGGCCCCGAGCTTCAGCTCAGACACGGTGCCAACCTGCAGACACGGGGACCGTCCTATTCGTCGAATCAGACTTTTGGGATAAAAGAAATCAGACGGAGATCGACGGACGCTTGGCGGCTGTCGTGAGACACGAAAAAGGGAAGAGTGAAGAAATAAAGAGCCTCGATTCAGAAACACTATCAGCAAAAAATCTTTAGGAAAACTAATCTGATAGGTGATAAGCGACATCAGGTTTTTCCTGGTGGCTCAGTGGTAAAGAACCCCCCTGCCAATGCAAGAGACTGGGTTGGGAAGGTCCCCTGGGAAGAGAAAATGACACCCCACTCCAGTATTCTTGCCTGGAAAATCCCATGGACAAAGGAGCCTGGTGGGCTATAGTGCATGGGGTCACAAAGAGTTGGACATGACTGAGCAGGTAAACAACAACAACGATGTGGAATCACTTTAGTCGGGGTGTGTATGTGTGTGTGTGTACGTGTGTGTGTGTTTAAGGTCCATGCTGAAAGCATAGTAACTGTATGTGTGTGTGTTTAAGGTCTATGTTGAAAGCATAGTAACTGGTCTTCATTTTCTTTCTTTTTTGGCCACCCCACATGGCTTACGGGACCTTAGTTCTCCAATCTGTGATTAAATCCATGCCTTCAGCAGTAAAAGTGCTGAGTCCTAACAATGGGACTTCCAGGCAATTCCCTAACTGGTCTTTACGATGCAGTATATTTACCTAGGTTCCAACGTTCCCCCCTCCCCATCATTCCTTTCCACTTATTTTGGCTGAAATATTCTTACATATGAAGAGTTAGAAGCCAATGAAGCCACTGACAGATGTTCTTGAGAGTCTGTTATTACAAACACCCCACAAGTTCTTGAAATCTGGAGAATGTGGATTACTCAGCGGGGTTGTTGAAAGATCCTTAAAACATTTTCATTTTGCTATGGTAACTGAACTGATGTGACACCGGGAAAAAGGCCTGAAAATCCTGGCTCAAGGTTGTCCTCCATAGACACACCCTTAAGAGAGTACAAGAGTTGCTCCTTCTTCAAAATCTAGCCTCTTTTAAATCCCACCAGCGTCAACATGTGCCCCACTCGGGATGCAACAGAACCTCATCTCCTTAGAGGTACATCATCCTTACTACTGGGTGGGTGAGCCGGGGGCTGGCCCGACCTCCCAAGTGGTAAACACCGGCTTTACGAGAAAAAAGTTTCACTAAAGGGAGAAAAAACTACAGCTCCTCTTGGCCAGAATGAGTGAAAGTATCTCACTAGTTGTTTTCATAATCTTATCCAAAGAGTTAAGAACCTCATCTCCTTAGAGGTACATCATCCTTACTACTGGGTGGGTGAGCCGGGGGCTGGCCTGACCTCCCAAGTGGTAAACACCGGCTTTACGAGAAAAAAGTTTCACTAAAGGGAGAAAAAACTACAGCTCCTCTTGGCCAGAATGAGTGAAAGTATCTCACTAGTTGTTTTCATAATCTTATCCAAAGAGTTTCATCAAGATGCGATCAAGAGGGTTGATTTTTTGGAAACCATTTTAGTAGCACAGTCTGCAAACTCAAGCAATCCTTACAGAGGAAGGACACATTCCATTCAGTCTGGCCTAGTTAGCATTCCTCTGTCTCCCAGAAGACTTCATCAGGGATGAAATAAAAATGATTATTCAACAACTGAGGGCAACACTGTAAAGATAGTGCAGACCACTAGCTACTGGGGTGGTTTGGGGATAGCATCTGCAAGTTATACAGTGAATTCTGCATTCCTATGATTACAGTGCATGCCTCTTGGTGGCTCAGACGTAAAGCGACCTGATTAAAGTGACAATAAGTACTATCTTTAAGATGCTAGTATTTTATAACGATAACCCACTTCAAAGCATCCATGAGTCATCAAAAATCCCAGAGTCTGGCAACTTCTAGTGTGCACCTGTCTGACTGACAGATGACAGGGTTAGGTACACATGCTTAGGCTGAAGTTCTGTGTTGAAACAGCGATCAAATCCTGCTGCTGCTGCTAAGTCACTTCAGTCATGTCTGACTCTGTGCGACCCCATAGACGGCAGCCCACCAGGCTCCCCCATCCCTGGGATTCTCCAGGCAAGAACATTGGAGTAGGTTGCCATTTCCTTCTCCAGTGCATGAAAGTGAAAACTGAGAGTGAAGTCGTTCAGTCGTGTCCGACTCTTAGCGACCCCATGGACCGCAGCCTACCAGGCTCCTCCATCCATGGGATTTTCTAGGCAAGAGTACTGGACTGGGGTGCCATTGCCTTCTCCGCAAATCATCCTAATATTGGTGAACAAGTTCCTCTCCAGTTTGTCTGGCCTTTACTCCATTATTTTGAGAAAAAGTGGATTTTCCCCCCTCCACTTAAAGTCTGCTCATATTAACTGAATTTTAAGACATCCATTTTTATTCAGGGTCACGGGCAAGGGACAAGTTTCTAAATTATACAAATGACAAAATATCTCCATCTGAACTTACAGATGCCAGTTGAAAAAACAAAAGCAAAGGAAACAGAGCTTCTAGGCAGACAGAGCTTCACTGAGAATAAAGAAAAGATATTGAAAAATGAAAATAAGAGCTGTCATTCCCAGGGGGTGGCAGGCCAAAAAAAAGGGGGGGGGTCCTGATAATCATTTCTCTGAGGCCAAGTCACTCCTTCACAAGTGACATGTTAGTGATCAGGCCACATTGATGTAGCAGCTGTGTGACTGCTGGGGATCACATATATAGCTTCTTGTGCCTGCTAACAGAAGATCAAGAAGAAATGATCCCACATTCTAGAATATTGCTGTTCAGTTGCTAAGTTGTGTCCGACTCTTTGTGACCCCATGAACTGCAGCATACCAGGCTTCCCGGTCTTTGACTATTTCCCACAGCTTGCTCAAATTCATGTCCATTGAGTTCATCTATAGCATGGCTTCCAAAATAAATTTGGGCCATTCTTTTCCCTGAAACACCAGGTGGTGTAGTCCAGCTAGTTCGAAGCGGACCACTGAGGTGGTTCAATGGAGGGACTGTGGACTGGAGTCTAGTCTGATTACTGCTCTGAAAAATACTTCACAGCCCAAGTGAAAAGCTGGGGGCATCTGAGTAAGAAACAGATCATGATCACGGCCTTGCACTGTGTACAGCTCTTTGCTTCTGAAACAGGTAGAATACTGTCTCCCGGTAGTGATCTGAGAACAGAGTAAGAACAAGAGAAGGCTTTCGAATTGAGAGAAACGCTAAAAAACCAAAAGAAAGAAAGGAAAAACAGGTAAGAGATAGAGTGTATCCTCCGTGTGATCCATGTTCCAGGGAGTTTTGAAAATATTCTGATGCTACCTAAGGTTTCAGTTACAAAAACAACCAAGACACTTGTTCCCACTGACTCGTCTGAGCTCATCATGATTTCCCCCAAAGGTTTTTTTATCTAACAAATCATCAGCTTTTGGAGATGGAGGCTACTTGGTGAACTTGGATTTGAGAGGCCAATCAAATGTAGCAAGAGCCGAGAAATGGCTGCAAAGTTTGGATTGAGTGATGTGATAGATGAAGTACAAAAAACGTCTGGTGAGGAGGTCATCAGATGTTGGACCTAGAACTTAACTTTTCCCCTTGAATGCTTTCCTAAGAACCCGATTCATGAAGAAAGGCTTATTTTGTCTAACACATGCATTTGAAACAAGAATCACCGTCAATGGAAGGTAGGAGGAAACCTCTTTTTCTGGCCAAATGGCCTTTCTACTTGGTCTGTGATAGAAGGGGGAAAAAAGTCCTAAGAAGCAATTTCTCCCAAACTGCAGTCCCAAGAATCAGTGACCGTAGACACACTGGACAGCAAGTACGTCTGGTATCACAAGGCCAAAGCCTTCCTTACCCGCAGTTTTTCCTCCGTCTTGGTCGATTGCTTACAGTCGGGATGCCAAACGGTAGAACCTGGAAAGACAAGGCACGTCTAGGAATGAAGGAAATGGAAAGCAGCCACAGTCCTATTATATAGACCCTCTGAGAGAGGCCCTGTGCCCCAGTGGATCACGATAGCTCAAATTCCAGGTGAGTTTTCCGCATCTAGTCTAAGCTTGTTCTATAACAGTTATAATCCTAGACCACAGAGACCACTCATTTGGCACAAGAGTGTTTGGATGAAAGAGACATTTAGTTCTCAACTGGGCAGTGTGTTTTTATTTTTTTATTTTTTTCAAATGCTATCATTATCCTTTGGGGACTTCCCTGGTGGCTCAGATGGTAAAGACTCTGCCTGTAATGTGGGAGACCAGGGTTCAATCTCTGGGTTGGGAAGATCCCCTGGAGAAGGTCAGGCTACCCACTCCAGTACCTGGAGAATTCCATGGGCAGAGGAGCCTGGCAGGCTACAGTCCATGGGGTCACAAAGAGAATCACTTTAGTCGGGGTGTGTATGTGTGTGTGTGTACGTGTGTGTGTGTTTAAGGTCCATGCTGAAAGCATAGTAACTGTATGTGTGTGTGTTTAAGGTCTATGTTGAAAGCATAGTAACTGGTCTTCATTTTCTTTCTTTTTTGGCCACCCCACATGGCTTACGGGACCTTAGTTCTCCAATCTGTGATTAAATCCATGCCTTCAGCAGTAAAAGTGCTGAGTCCTAACAATGGGACTTCCAGGCAATTCCCTAACTGGTCTTTACGATGCAGTATATTTACCTAGGTTCCAACGTTCCCCCCTCCCCATCATTCCTTTCCACTTATTTTGGCTGAAATATTCTTACATATGAAGAGTTAGAAGCCAATGAAGCCACTGACAGATGTTCTTGAGAGTCTGTTATTACAAACACCCCACAAGTTCTTGAAATCTGGAGAATGTGGATTACTCAGTGGGGTTGTTGAAAGATCCTTAAAACATTTTCATTTTGCTATGGTAACTGAACTGATGTGACACCGGGAAAAAGGCCTGAAAATCCTGGCTCAAGGTTGTCCTCCATAGACACACCCTTAAGAGAGTACAAGAGTTGCTCCTTCTTCAAAATCTAGCCTCTTTTAAATCCCACCAGCGTCAACATGTGCCCCACTCGGGATGCAACAGAACCTCATCTCCTTAGAGGTACATCATCCTTACTACTGGGTGGGTGAGCCGGGGGCTGGCCCGACCTCCCAAGTGGTAAACACCGGCTTTACGAGAAAAAAGTTTCACTAAAGGGAGAAAAAACTACAGCTCCTCTTGGCCAGAATGAGTGAAAGTATCTCACTAGTTGTTTTCATAATCTTATCCAAAGAGTTCTATCAAGATGCGATCAAGAGGGTTGATTTTTTGGAAACCATTTTAGTAGCACAGTCTGCAAACTCAAGCAATCCTTACAGAGGAAGGACACATTCCATTCAGTCTGGCCTAGTTAGCATTCCTCTGTCTCCCAGAAGACTTCATCAGGGATGAAATAAAAATGATTATTCAACAACTGAGGGCAACACTGTAAAGATAGTGCAGACCACTAGCTACTGGGGTGGTTTGGGGATAGCATCTGCAAGTTATACAGTGAATTCTGCATTCCTATGATTACAGTGCATGCCTCTTGGTGGCTCAGACGTAAAGCGACCTGATTAAAGTGACAATAAGTACTATCTTTAAGATGCTAGTATTTTATAACGATAACCCACTTCAAAGCATCCATGAGTCATCAAAAATCCCAGAGTCTGGCAACTTCTAGTGTGCACCTGTCTGACTGACAGATGACAGGGTTAGGTACACATGCTTAGGCTGAAGTTCTGTGTTGAAACAGCGATCAAATCCTGCTGCTGCTGCTAAGTCACTTCAGTCATGTCTGACTCTGTGCGACCCCATAGACGGCAGCCCACCAGGCTCCCCCATCCCTGGGATTCTCCAGGCAAGAACATTGGAGTAGGTTGCCATTTCCTTCTCCAGTGCATGAAAGTGAAAACTGAGAGTGAAGTCGTTCAGTCGTGTCCGACTCTTAGCGACCCCATGGACCGCAGCCTACCAGGCTCCTCCATCCATGGGATTTTCTAGGCAAGAGTACTGGACTGGGGTGCCATTGCCTTCTCCGCAAATCATCCTAATATTGGTGAACAAGTTCCTCTCCAGTTTGTCTGGCCTTTACTCCATTATTTTGAGAAAAAGTGGATTTTCCCCCCTCCACTTAAAGTCTGCTCATATTAACTGAATTTTAAGACATCCATTTTTATTCAGGGTCACGGGCAAGGGACAAGTTTCTAAATTATACAAATGACAAAATATCTCCATCTGAACTTACAGATGCCAGTTGAAAAAACAAAAGCAAAGGAAACAGAGCTTCTAGGCAGACAGAGCTTCACTGAGAATAAAGAAAAGATATTGAAAAATGAAAATAAGAGCTGTCATTCCCAGGGGGTGGCAGGCCAAAAAAAAGGGGGGGGGTCCTGATAATCATTTCTCTGAGGCCAAGTCACTCCTTCACAAGTGACATGTTAGTGATCAGGCCACATTGATGTAGCAGCTGTGTGACTGCTGGGGATCACATATATAGCTTCTTGTGCCTGCTAACAGAAGATCAAGAAGAAATGATCCCACATTCTAGAATATTGCTGTTCAGTTGCTAAGTTGTGTCCGACTCTTTGTGACCCCATGAACTGCAGCATACCAGGCTTCCCGGTCTTTGACTATTTCCCACAGCTTGCTCAAATTCATGTCCATTGAGTTCATCTATAGCATGGCTTCCAAAATAAATTTGGGCCATTCTTTTCCCTGAAACACCAGGTGGTGTAGTCCAGCTAGTTCGAAGCGGACCACTGAGGTGGTTCAATGGAGGGACTGTGGACTGGAGTCTAGTCTGATTACTGCTCTGAAAAATACTTCACAGCCCAAGTGAAAAGCTGGGGGCATCTGAGTAAGAAACAGATCATGATCACGGCCTTGCACTGTGTACAGCTCTTTGCTTCTGAAACAGGTAGAATACTGTCTCCCGGTAGTGATCTGAGAACAGAGTAAGAACAAGAGAAGGCTTTCGAATTGAGAGAAACGCTAAAAAACCAAAAGAAAGAAAGGAAAAACAGGTAAGAGATAGAGTGTATCCTCCGTGTGATCCATGTTCCAGGGAGTTTTGAAAATATTCTGATGCTACCTAAGGTTTCAGTTACAAAAACAACCAAGAACACTTGTTCCCACTGACTCGTCTGAGCTCATCATGATTTCCCCCAAAGTTTTTTTTATCTAACAAATCATCAGCTTTTGGAGATGGAGGCTACTTGGTGAACTTGGATTTGAGAGGCCAATCAAATGTAGCAAGAGCCGAGAAATGGCTGCAAAGTTTGGATTGAGTGATGTGATAGATGAAGTACAAAAAACGTCTGGTGAGGAGGTCATCAGATGTTGGACCTAGAACTTAACTTTTCCCCTTGAATGCTTTCCTAAGAACCCGATTCATGAAGAAAGGCTTATTTTGTCTAACACATGCATTTGAAACAAGAATCACCGTCAATGGAAGGTAGGAGGAAACCTCTTTTTCTGGCCAAATGGCCTTTCTACTTGGTCTGTGATAGAAGGGGGAAAAAAGTCCTAAGAAGCAATTTCTCCCAAACTGCAGTCCCAAGAATCAGTGACCGTAGACACACTGGACAGCAAGTACGTCTGGTATCACAAGGCCAAAGCCTTCCTTACCCGCAGTTTTTCCTCCGTCTTGGTCGATTGCTTACAGTCGGGATGCCAAACGGTAGAACCTGGAAAGACAAGGCACGTCTAGGAATGAAGGAAATGGAAAGCAGCCACAGTCCTATTATATAGACCCTCTGAGAGAGGCCCTGTGCCCCAGTGGATCACGATAGCTCAAATTCCAGGTGAGTTTTCCGCATCTAGTCTAAGCTTGTTCTATAACAGTTATAATCCTAGACCACAGAGACCACTCATTTGGCACAAGAGTGTTTGGATGAAAGAGACATTTAGTTCTCAACTGGGCAGTGTGTTTTTATTTTTTTATTTTTTTCAAATGCTATCATTATCCTTTGGGGACTTCCCTGGTGGCTCAGATGGTAAAGACTCTGCCTGTAATGTGGGAGACCAGGGTTCAATCTCTGGGTTGGGAAGATCCCCTGGAGAAGGTCAGGCTACCCACTCCAGTACCTGGAGAATTCCATGGGCAGAGGAGCCTGGCAGGCTACAGTCCATGGGGTCACAAAGAGTCCATATTGAACAACTAACTTTCATATTTCACTTTCATTATCTTTTAAAAGTAATGTCTCTGGACTTCCCAATATCTACTTTTAATTTCAGAACTATAAGCCATAAGCCATGTTTACATAACATCAAAACAACCAAGCAATTTAGATGAGGGCAATAAAGTCAAACCAGATCATCTATATCCAGAAGCAAAACTCGCCAAATTTTTTTGTTGCTTCAATTATACAGTTACCTACACAGACACAGGAAATCAACCCAACTAGCAGAAAGTTTGAAACTTACATTACACATCCACAAGTTTTCCTTTAACTTTTAACCTTCTAGTTAACTTTAAAAGGTCTTCACGTTTAAACTAGTGAAGTTACTATTTAAGTATTGTTTTCTGGTCCTGGGTCAATGACTCACTATATAGGAATTTAAGGTGCTTTCGTAGATGGTACCAGTATCATAGAACTAAGCAGAACACTTATATCCAATAGAAAGCTCTTTTCTTATAAGAATTCAATGCCTGCCTATGTGACTTTTTTTGGCCCAGGTATGCTTAGGTCTATATGTAAGTCCTATGTTCATGCAAGAATATGTTCAAATGTGGGAATGGTGGAAAAATTTGAAGAAGGACTTAACAAGACTTAAGCAAATAGTTACTAAGTTGAAAGGTGTTTTTTTTTTGGCCTAAATTTGTTAAGTTATTCTGGCTACATTTAAATTGTTAAAAGAGTCATGAGGTTGTCTGCGCAGAACAACGTCAATGATATAAACTTAATATGAGTCTCTGTATGAATATTTTATGTTTTACATTTCACTGCTGAACTCTTTCTCTCCTGAAAAGCTATCAAATTAAAATAACTCTTGAATTATTTTACACCACTGAGCTAAAAATACTATTAAATTGATGACAGTGTAAATACATTTTATATCAGAATAATACTTTAATCCCTATTTAGCAGTCATTTCTATCTCGCTTAACCCAGGGCCAAAAAATCAAACTAAGCCAGACAGACACATAGTCCATTCAGCACTGGCTTTTACTCTGAGGCTGGCTTCAAAGCCCGGAAATCCTCTTAATGTGGAGAGCCGGCGGGAGGTAGGGTAGGCAGCAGGGCTGGAAGCAGGAACGGGGTACACTGAAGAGGTTCTGCTGAGTGGACATCCTGGCCCAGAACCCTAGGGGCGCACAAGGCATTGAACTGTCCTCCAGAGGTCAGACACACAGGGAATGCAAGGCAGAGAGAACAAGAGATGCTGGGGAAGATGAAACTGCTCATTGTTCAGGGATGTGCCGGGAGCACAGGCAAAGAACACCAAAGCCCAACTCCAGAAAAGACTTACGATGCTCAGATTCGGAACGTAGCCCAGATTACCAGGGTTGTTTACCTATAGTATGGATGTGCTGTACTTGTGTACAGCCTGAAATCACCCTCTTCACTCAGCTTGCAGAACTATGTGAACATATAGAGGTGCGTCCAAAGCCCTGAGTCTCAGTTCTTAGCAGACACTCTTGGGGTGATGTACACTCGGGTCTTGGATGGTGAGTGCTGTGACTGACACATTTGGATCTAAAACAGAGCCTGGAGACCAACTGGAGAATAAATCTGCTCCATGTTGAACATGGAAAGTGACACCCGTCTATTGCTCCCAAGGATTCGCAGTTTGTCCTGGGGGGAAACGTGTCATGCAAAGCCCATATGAGACCACAGATTTGGGGCTTGTCACTCACCTTCATCAGGCCCTTTAAAATTCAGTGAGATTTTCCACTGTAAGTTTTTCAGAGAAATTATTCTAAAGCTAAAAAGGATGTCTGGGTTGTCAGTTTCTCATACAGCTAGCGTTCTTTAAGGGGAGAGCAGCCAAAGCTTTGATCTAATACCCAAGAATCGTTTCTGGAGATTTTTCTTAGTTTCGTAAAAACAAAAATCAAGAGCAAAGCAAACCATTCATTAAAACTGCACATAGTGTTACGTGCAGAGATGAAGAAATGACATGCAAAGGCCAATGAGAACCAGTAATTAGAAACTGAACAAGCAAGAGCTCTTATATTCTTGCTAATTTTACTGATCAGCCCTTGTCTACTTAATGACTCTTTCCTGCTAAAAATAGTAAAATGCTTGCACAGATGGTACTGTTTGACTAGAGGAGAATCCTTCCCTAAAACTCTCTGAAAAGCTTCAGAATTTTAGAGGAGATAAAAGCTAATCGTAGCTGTACATAGGGGAAATTTCTCAAAATTATTTTCATTAAAAAAAAATTGAATGGCCCTCTGGTAATGAGCACTTCCTTGGCATCAGAAACTTCTCAATTTCTTTATCAGGAACTTTGGGTGTGTTCTCTCTCATTCTCTGTTCTTTTCTCTCTCTCACTATGGCAGCGATCTCATCTTCATGGGATGAAGTACATCTGTGATGTAATTCACCAAATATGAGATTTTTCTTCCTAAAAGCCTGGATAAGAGTATAGTGGGAGGGCCCCCCAAATCCTTCTCCCAGGACAGTAAAGTGAGAAAAAAACCAAGTAGTATAACCATCCAGTATGTAACATTTCTAGACATTCATTTCTTCTTTTGATCTTTTGTTTCCCAAGCATATTCCTGGGGGTTGGGTGGGAGGTAGCTGATCTCTCCTCTTGCCTTATCTCCATGGCATCAAGTTCAATCCACTCATCCATAAGCAATCCACTCGTTTGTTAACAGCCTCAGGGGCTCACTGCCAGCATGTCAATTGCTTGGCTGATTAATACCAACTGATGAGGTCACATTTGGCTACATTCATTTGGGATCTGGGTAGCCTTGCAGCTAATGAAATGCCTCCTTCTCTTAAAAACAAACAAACATAGCATTTTCTCTCCGGGGTGGGGGGAGGTTATTGCATCCTCCGGACCACCTTACCTTGAAGATACATTTCCTCTCCTTCTGTGAACATCTGGTGGCATCTGCTGCATCGTGCACAACTCGGATGGTAATGCTTGTCACCCGCCTGCAAGAGAAGAGGTGGGAAATGTTCAGTCTATTGCTGGGCACTGTCCCAGCCTCTTCTCTGACATGGCCATTTGAGGAAAAGAGAAAAAAGCTAAGGTGGGAAAGATAATTGCCTGACTGACCAAGCTTCTCATGCCGATGGCCCTAGAAGCTGAAGCCGATGGCACTGGCCCCACGAGGGGCTCAAAGATCAGTGCTCGTGTCTGCCACGTGGGGCTGCCTCACCTCTTGGGGTTTCTGGCATCCAGTTGTCTCTTGGCTTAAGCTCTCCTGGATAGTTGCCAATTATACACCTCGTGCCTGACATGAGTCCACTCCATCTTCCCCAAAAGTTCACCTCAAAAACATTAACATCCAAATTGATGTTGGAGGCCAATGTTGGTTTGTAGTAAAGCAACAGAAAGAAAGGATCCTATTTAGCAGGTCCTTTTCTAGCTAAACAGTATGAAAATAATATAATCTGCCCGGCTTACATCAAGATGAGAAAACCATAGTCAAAGATATCATCCACTGCTTTTTAATTTCGGAAAGAGCCCTAACTTGCTTCTCTGCTGCTTATAATAATCTTCTGCCAATGTCTCATTTTAATTGTTTTCTGAAGAAGGCATTTTATTGAGGCGGCTCTGCATTATTCATGGACATGTCACTTTCTTAAATATGACAGATGCCATCATAGCAGGTGTTGACTTCCCCAAAACGAAATGTCACTGGACACAGGGACAATTCTCTAGACAGGTGCCAAGTCACATTAGAGTCATGCTCCAAATACATGCCTGGCAAAATGAAATCCTTTCGTTCGTAGTTGAGCAGAAAGTCTCACCTCCTAAAAATTATCAAGTGTACTCTGCAATTAAATCCTGTCATCAGTCAACCGTGCAAACACTTCTTTTGCATTAACTGTGTGCAAGGCAATGCTGAGAGCCTGGAGTTCGAAGTGGCTTCACCCTGTGCCTGTGTGAAATCGCCACAGGAACTCAGGTCAGGTGGTGATTCCTTTCTCACACCCTCCTGTACAAACTATGAAACCACTTGGCCACTGGAGTGTGAAATGGTGATCAGCTACTCAGGATAACCCAGTGGGGGGAAAAAGTTGAAGTTATTTCAAACTAGAAGCCAGGAATGAATTCTTTTCAGTGGTGCCTGCCAGAAAATTCCAGAAGCGGAATTTTGTTCTTGTCCATACAGCATTATTTATCTGGGGGGGAGGGGTATAGGATGTGTTAACACAAAGTGGCTCTTTGCCTTAGGCCAGCCAGGGTCGAGCGTGAGTAAAGGGAGGAAGAGAGCAAATATTACTCAGTGCTAAACGCTGTTGAGTCAGCTGGGAGATTAACGCTGGGAGGTCCCAGGCCGTGAGGACAATCTCTGAATTCTCAAGGAAAATGTAGAGGAAACAACTAAGGCCCCTTGACAGGAGTCTGGCGTAGTCTGCAGGGAAAGGCACACCCCGCAGTAAGCTAGCACTAGAAATTTCTGCACGCTGGTAAAATGGTCCCATCATATTTACTGCAGCAATGCTAGAGACATTCATTAAAGATAGGAAGCAGGCAGAGATGCACACTTTCACCGATATTTTTCTTTACTGTTTTTCCTAGCCAATGTGAGAGATCAAGAACAAGAAATAAGTACAAAGGGTTCAGTCGAGTAGCTAGATAAAAATTCAACACATATGTAAAAACCAATAGTTTTTCTATTCATTAACAATACAAATTAAGTCTAGGTGATAAGAAAACAGGTCTCCATTTGTAAATAAACATTTCAGTGCAAGATCTACACAAGGAAAACAGTTGAATTTAACTGATGGGCATGAAAGACTTAAATAGAGACATATGGTATTTATGGAAGGAAAAAATAAATATCGTGAAGTTGCCAGATTATGTAAAATGAGCCTATGAATGCAACAAATTCTCAATGAAAATACGAACAGGCATTTCTTTTAGGTAAACTGACAGGCCAATTTTACAAGTTTACATGGAAGACAAAAATGCAGAAACATGTAAAAGATTATCACCCAAAATATACAAGACGCATCTACAATGAACACTAAATGGCAATATAGGCAAAAGGCAATTTCTAGAGGAGATATAGATTACCCTGAAAATGAAAATTAGCTCACCCCCATCAGGAATCATGGAAACACAATTTAGAAAAAGAGTATTTTTCTTCAACAAATTGGCAAAGATAAAGAGAAGACTAAGGTGAGGGACTTCACTAGTGGTCCAGTGGTTATGAATCCACCTGCCGATGCAGGGACATGGGTTCAATCCCTGGTCTGAGAAGATTGCACATGTTGTGGGGCAGCTAAGCCCATACGCTCTAGACCCCATGCTCTGCAGCAAGGGCAGCCACCGCGAGGAAAAGCCTGTGCACCCCAGCTGGAGAGCAGCCCACACTCGCGGCAGCTAGAAGAAGTCTGCGCGTAGCAACAAAACCCCAGTGGAGCCAAAAATAAATAGATAACTTGATTAAAAAAAGACTAGTGTGAAACAGGCCCTCTCACATACTGTCAGTGAGCAAAATTCTTTTTGGAAAGCAATACTTATTTAAATTTAATGTGTGCACACTACTCCCTGATGAACAATTCCACGTGTAAAAGCCACTCAACAGAAATTCTCACACCTGTGTCCAAAAGTATTAAGGATATTTGGTGTGGGGTTATTTATAACGGCAAAGAACAAGGAAAACAAGAAGCTTAGATAAGAAAGTGGTGAAACAAAATATTGACTCACATATAGGCATTAAAAGGATGAAGTAAACCTACATATACTTACATGGAAGGAGTTCAAACTAATAAGAGAAAACACTCAAACAGAAAAACAATACCTATGATATGGCCACATACAGCTGTGGTCAAGTGTGGAGATACTGGGTAAGCCTGACTGGATTGAAATCCAGTTTCGGCACTATGTGGTCCTATGAAGGCGGCAATCTCTCTAACCTTCACTCCCACACCTGTAAAATGGGTAGAATAATAGCATTTATCTCATGGAGCCGATGAGACAGGACTAGTGTATTTCCTGGCATGCCCCACTCTTGCCAACACTGACCACCAGTCCTATAAGTCAGGCACAGTTACTATTGTTTAAGCCTAAGAAGACACACACACACATTATATATATATATATATTTTTTTTTTTTTTTTAACATTGATTTTCTATGTGTGTGTCCTGCCCAGAGAGAAGGTGGGGAGAATGCACACCAATTACTTTTCTGTGGTTCCTTGTGGAGAAAGAGGAAAGAGTAGAGGTAGGAACCTAACAACTTCCTTTATGTGTTTCTGTATTGCTTTGATCTTTTACAAGAATTCATTTTTATGTTACTGTGTAATAAGGAAATAAAAATGAAGAAGAAAAAAGCCCATTGTCTCTTGGAGTCGTTATGTGATCTTGGGCAAACCACAGACTCTTGGAAAATCTGCTGTAGAGATGATGGAGTTGATAGCAACAGGGAGAGCAAAAGGGAACATTTTTATTGTGATGATTTGGTGTCAGTCGCTGTTCTCCATACTTCATAAACATTCAGGCATTCGTTTCACAAGAACCTACCAAGGTTATTACTCCCCACTCTCCAGATAAGGAAGCTGAGGCTTGGAGAGCTTTAGTAAACGTATCCCCGGTCACACAACTAGAAAGTGGTAGGGTCAGGGTGTGAACCCAGGTGGTCTGACTCTGGAGCACGAGTCCCTAACTAGGATCATAGCTAATTGCCACACGGTACCTCACGGCTGTGTCCACCTCACAGGGATGCCACGGTGAACGATCGAATGACATTTGGACAATGCTGTGATGCACTGCATGCAACAATAATAGGAAAACAACCTAATGAGCTTCTGAACAGAGGAGGTTCTAGGACCATCCACATAAAGAAGGCTTGCTAGTGCGGTCTGGGATGCTGATCAAAGGTTCTATGGATGCCACCCTTGCCCAAGGACAGGCACGGGGGAGTAGCTATTACATGAACTGTCACACAAGATGGGTGGGGGTTCGGCCAGGGCCCCTGCGGCAGGGCTCTGCTCTGCAAATCATTAGTAACAGCACCGCTGAGAAACACCGCCAGTGTAACTCCAGGTCTTGACCTGTGTACTTGCTTCATCCCCAAATGCTGAACATGTCAGGAGATACAGTGAGCCAGAATCGAAGGGCAGTTGCACGCTGTTCAAAAGTCTGTCTGTGCCACAGTGCAGGCCTGGTGGTGGGGGAGGGCACAGGGGCGAGGGCGCGAGATAAGGGAGCCCCCCAACCCCGCTTGTGTTTCACTTTTTCTTACATGACAGTTCTCAGACAAGCCCTGTGTGCAGGGCCAGGAAAAGTGCCAGAGCGGAGCACAGACAGGGTTATATGCAAACTACCAGGAAAAAAAAACAAAAAAACGGATGTAGCTGGATCCAAAGCATTTAAATTAGAGTCATTTTTAGAAGAAGGAAAAGTATTTCAGATAATGAGCAAAATGAGACTAAATAGCACCCGTGGAAGAATGAAGAGGAACACACAATTCATGTGGAGAGGAGGCTGTTGATTGCAAACTTTTAAAGCGGTGTGGGCTTTGTTGAGACAGGTGACTCCATAAATAATGGTTACCAAGTACCTGACCCCAGACTCGCATCCTGCAACTCCAGCTCTGCCCCAGCCTGACAGACCAGATGTGTCTTGGGGACTTCCTACAGTCCTGTGGCGAATGGTGACTTTTCATCCATCTTTGTACCCTGCTACTTAAAAAACTACAACCTTATTTATTGTCACACATTCAAATGCATACATTAAAAAGTCCACATTCAGGCTGGTACTTAACTCTAGTTGAGTTTCATAAAAGCACCTGCATACATAAAGTGCTAGAAATTGCTTGCCTTTAATAGCGCTGATGAAGTCACGCTTCTGTGGTTATTATTTCTGTTTAGTTGATCTCTAAATTGAAGTATAAACTTTATTATACAGGCGAGAATTCCATCTGGGGAAACACCATCTGGCACCAAATTTGTGAGACTTACTATCTGGAAGAGGAGAAAGGAGCTCTGAGCTCCTTGTGGACACTGGGTGCAGGAAAAGGGCTACAAGATTCAGAATCAGGAGACCGGGGTATCATTTCTTTATTTCTTATTCATGAGACCTCCATTATGTCACTATTTACCGTCTCCAAGGCCCTGGCCCTTCCTTTGTAGAAAGTGAAGGGCTGCTGTGCTGCTAAGTTGCTTCAGTCGTGTCTGCCTCTGTGCGACCCTGGACTAGACAAGTT
Organism: Madoqua kirkii; assembly: GCA_006408675.1. NCBI lineage: Eukaryota > Metazoa > Chordata > Mammalia > Artiodactyla > Bovidae > Madoqua > Madoqua kirkii. The sequence continues at coordinate 36,765 of SJYC01016177.1, read as the reverse complement.
CACGTCCCACCCTGCTGTAAGATTCTATGATTCTGTGTAAAATCCCACCCCTTTCCAAGCCTACATGGCAGTGTTAACAAAAAAAGCAATTTGGGTAGAGAAAGGACCTTCTTGATGGCAGAGATTGGAAATGAACCAAAGACCCCATAGTTCTAAAAGCCAGGAGGAGTTCTGGTACCCTAAGCCCTGTGCTGGGAGAACAGACCACTGTGGGCAGAAAAGAGAACTGTGATTACAGACCCCATCCTTGACAGATAATTCTCTTAGCTCCGGGGTGGCTAACTGTCCTTTCCAGTTTCCCTTGTAGTACTTTACTCCTGATACAGCTCATGAGATATGGAACAGGGTCCTTGAAGTCAGCCTTCAGCCATTTATAGCTCAGACCACACCTCCTTCCCCAAAGGACTTCCGGATGCTTATCGGAGAAGGCTGTGATCTGAAAACAATGAAACAAAAGCCTTAGAGGAAAAGAAAAATCAAAAGGTTTCACTCTTAGGCCAACAGGTTCGCTGTGATGCGAGCTTCTCAGTAGATGAGAACAAAAGAGAAAATGGGCCTCTTTGGTCTCACTGGGTTAAAAAATGGCCACATACAATTGTGACTAGAGAGGCAAGGTTTCCTGATTCTAAATTAGCCACAGGCTGTGAACCTAACCATGGGCTGAGATTCCATAGGGGCCTGCTCTGTTTCAGGAGTGGTTCCCAGGGCTCTGAGTGACAGGTCTCACACAGCTCTGTGAGGGACCTGTTCTTCGAACAATGGAACGCTCAGAGAAATGAAAACTCAGAGCAAACAATTTCTCCAAAGCTCCCAGTGCTTCCACAAAGCAGAGCTGGCTCTGAGTCCTGACTGCCTGACTCCAAAAAGCCCCAAAGGGATACTCACAGGGGGAACCTCAGCTCTGGAGCAGCTAACCCACTTCCACACTGATTTTACTGATGGCTGGAAACATCCAAGTACTTTTTTTCTATAAAGCCTTGAGAAAAACGGAGGGTGTAGGCTAAAGGCCACTGAATGAAGTCATTTTCATAGGGGAAGTTAAACTATCAAGGTCTAAGGTGGGAGACTTTTTAAAAAAGATCTAACTTGATTCAGAGATGGTGTTCGGCTGCTGCTGCTAAGTCGCTTCAGTCGTGTCCAACTCTGTGCGTCCCCATAGATGGCAGCCCACCAGGCTCGCCCGTCCCTGGGATTCTCCAGACAAGAACACTGGAGTGGGCTGCCATTTCCCACTCCAATGCATGAAAGTGAAAAGTGAAAGTGAAGTCGCTCAGTCGTGTCTGACTCCTAGCGACCCCATGATTCAGAGATGGTGTTCAGAATACCCCTAAAAAGAAACAAATTGCTTTTCTGTCCCTGCATGCTAAGTCACTTCAGTTTTGCCTGACTCTCTGTGACCCTATGGACTGTAGCCTGCCAGGCTCCTCTGTCCATGAGATTCTCCAGGCAAGAATCCTGGAGTGAGTTGCCATTTCCTCCTCCAGGGAATCTTCCTGACCCAGGGATCAAACCTGTGTCTCTTACAGCTCCTGCAGGGGCAGGCAGGTTCTTTACCCCCAGCGCCACTTGGGAAGCCCCTGAGACTGTTACAAACAGTTGATGATGCTTTCAGATTTAAGGACACACAAACATTTGGAGATCAGTGTGTTGGCCTAGATCAGAGGTTTTCTAATTTAACTGCACATAAGCAATATCCAAGAGACTTTTAAAAATTGGTTCAATGGCCCTAGGGTGGGGCACAGAGATCAGCTTCTTTTATTTTATAAGCACTGACATAAGTCTGTGCAGATCATCATGAACTGGGGAAACCTCATGGTAGACAGGAAGCCAAAGGTAGCAACAGGAACGTTGCTTCCCTGGCAGGTGTACAGGCGGGAAGAGAGGCAAAGCCGCACTAGTTCCTGGTATTGCTCCTGAAGAAAGGCAAGGTGGGGAAGACTCAGCCTTCTCTGCATTTGCTGCTTCTTCCCTTGAAGTGGGAGGGGTTTCCGATGCAACCGGACTAGCTTGATCTCATTACCACTCACCTGTTCCAGAAGGTTGTTTTTCCTGACTCAGCATTCTGATTGGGCAGGATAATGAGGGTGTGCCTTGGCCCGAAGTTTGGATCCTGGGCAAAGATGAATAAATCAGTCTGCCCAGGCAGCTTGCACGAAGCCCAGAGGGCTCTCCATAAGTCTGCAAAGCCAGGCTGCACAGAGGCTAGAATCCTGCTGCCCCACTCCCTCACCAACCCAACCGTGGCCCCTGCTCCAAACATCAGGGGGAGGGTTCCCCAGAAAGATCACAAAATGGTGTGAAGAGATATCCACAAGTGCACTCCAATGCTCTGGTTCCCTTTGACCAGCTCAAAATATAAAAGGATAAAAAAGGCTGCAATATTCCAGTGCAAACACATATTGGCCTTTTGCAAGTGATTGCTGCTATCTTTATCACCTTCTAGATATCTCTTTCAAGGAGCTTATCTCCTTCAAGGAGATCAAACCAGTCAATCCTAAAGGAAATCAGTCCTGAATATTCAATGGAAGGACTGATACTGAAGCTAAATCTCCAATACTTTGGCCACCTGATGCAAAGAACCGACTCATCGGAAAAGACCTTGATGCTGGGTAAGATTGAAGGCAGGAGGAGAAATGGACAACCAAGGATGACATGGTTGGATGGCATCACTGATTCGATGGATATGTGTTTGAGGAAGCTCTGGGAGCTGGATGGATAGAGAAACCTGGTATACTGCAGTCTATGGGATCTCAAAGAGTCGGACACAACCGAGTGACTGAACTGAACTATCTCCTTCTAAGGAACTCAGTACGAAAATTTCTAAGTAGTCTTTGCAGTTTAACAGTACAAGATAAATGTTATCTTTAGATGTGTATATTCCCGTTTTAAGACCTAATCAGTCTCTTTAAATTGATCAACAGGTTCAGTGTAATCGCTACCAAAATCCCAGCCAGATTATTTGTACATTGGGAAGCTGATCCTAAAATGTACATGGCAATGCAAAGGACCTTGGAGAGTTAACAATGTTGGAAAAAGAATAGGATAATGGTAGAGGACTTAAATTACCGATTTCAAAACTTATAAAGCTACAAGTAATCAAAATGACATGGTGTCAGCACTGAGATAGACACAAAAGTCAATGAAATGGGAGAGACAATTCCAAAATAAACCCACACATTTATGGCCAACTGATTTCCAATAAAGTATGACAGTTTGATAGGGAAGGAATGTTTTCTTTTAATAAATACTGATGGGACAACTGAATATATATGTCCCATCAGATCCCTACCTTACACCATACGCAAAAATTAACTCCTACTGGATTACAGACCTATATATAAAAGCTAAAAATATAAAACTACTAGAGAAAACATAAAATCTTTGTGACTGTGGGTCAGGCAAAGATTTCTTAGACATTATACAACAGCATAATTATAAATCAGATGTTGTCAAGATTAAAACCTTTTTCTCTTCAAAAGACATCAAGAAAATGGAAAGACCTGCCAAAGACGGGAAGAAATTTCTGCAAATCATATTTATAAAAAAGGAACAGCATCCAGAATATATAAAGAACTACTAGAGTATAATAATAAAGGCTGTGCAACCCAGTTAAAAAGTGGGCAAAAGATTTAAATAACACTTCACCAAAGAAGATATATAAGTGTGACACATGAAAATATTTTAAACATCATCAGCCAAGCTAATAAAATTAAAGCTTCAGTGAGATACTACAATGCAATGAGCCAACTACAAAGCAATGGCTATCATGAAAAAGACTTTTCCATAGCACATGTTAGGAGAACATGAAGAAAGTGGAATCCTCATCGAGGGCAGGTGAGAATGAAAAACGGTGCAGCTACTCTGGAAATCTCTTTGGCAGTTTCTCAAACAGCTGAACATAAATCTACCAAGTGATCCAGAACTTCCACTCCTACGTTTCCAACTAAAAGAAACGGTAACTTAGGTCCACACAAACTATATGCAAAAGTTCACACCAGTGTTCTTCATAACAATCCCAAACTGGAAATAATCCAAATGACTTTCAGCTAAACAGATAAACAAAATGCGGAACATTCACAAACTGCAAAGTACTGCTTTTAATTAAAAGAAACAAACTGCTGATACGTACAACAACACAGATGACCCTCAATAACATGATGCTCAGTGAGAGGAGCCAGACATGGAAGACTACATATTGCATGATTCCATTTCCTATGAAGTTTCCAGAAAAGGCAAAAAGAGAGAGACATAAAGTAGATCGGTGGTTGCTGGGAAGGGGGATGGAATAAGACTGAGCAAGGTTGGCCACAAAGTCAAACCGAGGTGATGAAAAAGTTGTAAAACTGCCCTGTGGTGATGGCTATACAAGTGCTTAAATGTAATAAAAATAAACTGTATACTCACAGTGGGTGAATTTCATGGTATGCAAACTATTCTTTAACAAAGAATAAAGAGACAGGACAATTTAAAAACAAGAAAACATTGATGGGTTGGGGAAAGACCTAATGGGAAGACCCACTATTTACATCAAGGCGTGAGTGTACTCATTCCTTTGGCGGGGGCACAGATTCCTTTGGAAAGTTATTGAAAAATAAAGATTTTTTAATTGTTTTTTGCAGAACAAAATATATCTGCATATGTGTGCAGTATTGAACTGATAGCAGTTGTCCAAAGACTTGAACATTTTCAAAAGGATAAGAAAACAATTGTCTAATCTGCTAATCAAATCATCATTTCTCTTTCTTCAGAGGGATCACTATTATTCTGTATAAGACAGAATTACAGAGAGACTGAGTAACTTGCCCAGGAACAAGAAGTCGGAATAAAAAATTAGGCTATGACATTAACCTTAGTGTCGCTACTAGGAATCTCTCAGGCTGGTTCTGTGGCTATGTGCTTTCATGCACAGTATTTAATTGCAGTTTTCTCTGAACTTTTGAAGTAGGTGACATCGTTCTTATTTTATAGTTATGAAACCTAGGCTCAGAGGCCAAATGACTTGCTGTGCCAAAACCAAGGTCACACAGCTAAGTGTCACAACTAGGAAACATCCCAGGTCCGTGGACACAGGTTCAATTCTCTTGTACCAATATCGCCACATCACAGACACATGCTTCTCTTGTTTCAGAAATCCTAGGCAACTAGAAAAACTACTCATGTATGACACAAAAAGTTGGTCAAGATGATTGAGAATGTTTTGTCAACACGTGTTGTAGAAATTTCGCCAAATCTCAAGGCAGAGCAAATAACAACACTGAAGGCAAAACATAAATTGGAAACGCAAGGATCTCCACATTTGAAACTGACCTCTTCTCCCTGGTATTCCTGCAGCCCTGGGCCTGGACTGTCCTATGTGTTTAACTTTGCCTCCTGTTGTTATGGAAGGGCTGGCTGTCCCATCCCACTGCTCACCATGGCGTGGAAGGAGATGGGCTCTGGAGCCCAGAGAACCCAGCATCGGCATTGCAACTTTGCAAATGGTGTGGCCTTGGGCTCTTTCGGGGATTTGTTTCTCCATCTGTAAAAACTGGTGTAAGAAAACCTGCCATGGAGGATTGTTGTGAAAATTAAATGTGCGTATGTGCTAAGTCCCTTCAGTCTTGTCCGATTCTTTGTGATCCCGTGGACTGCAGCCCACCAGGCTCCTGTGTCCGTGGGGTTTTCCAGGCAAGAGTACTGGAGTGGGTGGTCAGGCCCTGTTCCAGGGGATCTTTCCGCCCCAGGGATCAAGCCCACATCTCCTGCGGCTCCTGCAGTGTAGCCCCATCCTTTCCCACTGAGCCACTGGGGAAGCAGAAAGGCAAGCTCAGTTCCTACCAAAGGAAGTGTCTGGTTCCCAGTGCAGGGGCCTTGCTGCTTCTCTTTCACGTGAGGTTCTACATCCTTTTACAGATGCAGTCTACACCCACCTCATCAGAACTCTAGGATCTCTCTCGCTTCCCACAGAGCAAGCTCTCTAGGCATGTCAGGTGAGTTACCAGGCCAACAGAAGCCCTTAGCCCCAAACCTCTAGATGGAAGAACAACTGCTTCCTGAATGATTATGGCCAATAGAGAACTCCGTGGTGAACTTCTGTGCCCCAGCTGTCATGTCAGTATTTACTTGTTTCCAGACACTACGCTAAGCAAACCACTTCCACCTGACTCTCCCTGCAATCCTGTGAGGTAGGTATTATGTCCATTAAACAGATTAGGAAGTTAAAACTTCCGAAGATCAATCAATCACCCAAGGTTACTCAGCTGGCAAGGGCTGGAATCGTAGTCTGAGCTCTGGTCTGTCCAAGCCTAGACTGCACTCACCACCACCAGGCCCTCCAGCCTCCCCCGACTTAGCAGCTCCATTCATGAGCAGAGACCCTCGCTGAGACCAGCCCTGAAGGGGTGCATTTCCTATGACCGTACAGCCTCACCTTTCAGTTTTTTCTTTTTTTTTTTAAAGAATACAAATAAAGGCTTATTGTACCAAATCAAAGTCTTCATATTTTACTGTTTGTTAAGGCTTAAGGAAGACTACACCATTTAAGATCTTAACAAAAATTTTACTTTCACGATCCCTCCCACCACTATTCAAATTGTGTGCTCAAATGTTATAAAACAAAACAAAAAACTCAAACTACAAATAACACCAAATCCTTCAAAGACAACTCTCCCAAAGTTATTTCTTGACATAGGGGATCTTCATGGCACAGGCAGTGTGATCCTAAACCCTTGCGAAGCACCTCTGGCAGTTCCAGCCTGCCCGTCATTTTCAAACCCAGGAACAGCCATGCCACGTGTCCCAGGCACTAAATGTACTTCCTTAAAACCAGGAACTGACTGAGCCAAGCAGCATGGATTAAAATCATCTCACTAGTCTCTCTGACAAGTTATTAAGGAATACAACACAGTTTAGAGGGTAACCAGGGACCCAAGGATTTGGGGTTGAATTTCCTCCGATATTAGCTGAACTTGGAATTCCCTGACCAGGTGTTTTGTTTGTCTCATTGCAGGTTCACCTACAGTTTGGCTTTTGTCAGCAAAAATACCATGCATTTTACACATGGTATCACAACGTTCTCCCTTACAAGGCAGGCAGAAAGTCCTGAATGCACTTTCTTCCCTCCTTCTTTGGAGCAGGAAAGAGCTATGCTGTATTTTTCTTCAGTATACTTCTTTGTGACGTAGAATATATACTGAGAAAAACACACAAATCATACATTTCCAGCTCAATGAATTGTCATAAATGTGACACAACCCGTAACTAGCACCCAAACCAGGTAAGAGAACGTTATCTGTACCCAGAAGCCCCTCCATGCCTTCTTCCAGCCACTGACTTCTAATCACCATGCCAACTTCTAACTTTTACCTCTCTTTGAAGTTTACGTAAGTGAAAGCAGATACATCTGGGTTCTTTTCCCTGGTGGCGTGGATGGTAAAGAATCTGCTTGCTATGGGGGTGACCCAGTTTCGATCCTTGGATCAGGAAGATCCCCTGGAGAAGGAGATGGCAACCCATTTCAGAATTCTTGCCTGGAGAATTTCATGGACAGAGGAGCCTGGCAGAGGTTACAGTCCAGGGGGATTGCAAGGAGTCGGACACGACTGAGCGACTGACGCTTTCACTTTTCTCTTAATCAGCACCATGAGAATTATTCACAATGGTGTGTGTACTTATACTTCACCACGTCTCATGACTGCACAGTATTCCTTTGGGTAATTATACTACATCTTATTATCCATTCCATTCTCTTTTTTGGCCACACCATGTGGCTTGTGGGATCTCAGTTTCCCAACCAGGGATCGAATGCAGGCCCTTGGCGGTGAAAACACAGGGTCCTAACTATCAGACCACCAGGGAATTTCCTATCCATTCCACTCTTGATGAGCATGCTGGTAGCTTTTAAATGTTGGCTGTTTTGAACTGTGTTGCTGTGAAAATTCCTATGTCTTTTAGTGAATTACATATACATTTCAGTTGTACGTATACATAAAAGTAATATATGACAAGGTCATTGGGTATGTTTATGTTCAGATTGAGGCCTGCCAAACAGTTAACCCAAATAGCTTTTGCCTTTTATTACAATTTTAATCTGAGAGGAATTTGAAGGAATTAAATAAGAAGAATCAAATTAAGAGCGCTTTACTGACTAGATTCCCAAAGTGTTTTTCTAACCTCTGTGAAGTGATTTTTTTTTTTTTAATAAAATGGTTTCTCAGTAAAAGCTCTGCAGTATAATCTCATCAGGTATCCATTATTCTGGGACCTCCGAGTGCCACTGAAAAATTTCCAATTCTCCTTTTATCCTCATCTTTCTGTTGGTAGAATCCTTTGAACTGATGGAGAGACATGGATGAAATGCAAATAGTCCTCATGTTTAATTCTGAAATTGACTCAGAATCAGCAGGCGATGGCTGACTCTGCCTGGATCTCTCTGCATAAGTCTTTGTCATGAAGCTTCAAAAGTGACTTCTAGTTAGGACCAAGGTCCACTGGAAAAGGTCAAAAAGGAATTGGGATTGGAAAGTTGAAAACTTTGGTGGCCCCTAAAAGATTATACTTTTCCTCTCGTGATTGAGCTTAAAGATTTCATATCAACTGTTTTTACTGTTATCTTTTGCATTTGTTTTGTAATTAAATGTTAATACCTTCCCATTTAATCCACCCAGTGATTTGGGGGCACACTTCTGCCTATCTATGGGCTAAGAAAAGTCTTCAAGGTTATAGAACTAGGGTTCAATCTAAGTCCATTCTCCCTTTCCACCACATCTAGCTACATGTCAAGGGTCAGAAAGAGTGGAAATTACTTTGGTGACCTGAACAGCTTAAAAATAATAAGCATTGTCTTTCCTTCTTCCATAAATTCTCATGAGGGAGTACAGCAGCCAACCACCCAGGAAAGATCCAAGGGAATCTTTGAAGACTATCTCTTATACAACAATAACTGACTTTGGGCAATAATTGTAGAAACTGTAGGCAAGAAAAGGATCTTACATTCCTGGGGTTTCCTCAGAAGTCAGTTGGGTAGGGTCCATTGGTTTGTTTTAGACATTGGGTTGCCCCAGTTCCTGAAGGTACAATGTCAGGCCTGGTGAAAGGTGGATCTTTGAGAAATCTGTTCAATTGAAACTTCCACTGAACTTTCAGAAAGGTTGGATGCACTGAGACCTAACTGTTCATTTCCCCCAATCCTATGCACTTTCTGAAAAGCTGGTATGTTCTAGAATGTTAAAATGGTGGAAAGGCACTGATTCTGCCTAGTGTACAGTACTGTTATGTAGGCAAAAGAGATGTTAATTACAATAAATTAACCTTGAATAATATGATACAGGGAGACAACGAACTAGGTTGCAAAACCCCAGCTGATTCTAGGCCATGGACCCGAGAAAGACAGACTCTGGGAATCCAAAGAGATATTCCTGCAAATATCGAGTAGAATGCCAGGTCAGCTGTTGTTTTGCAGGTGGTAACAACTATTAGCGTAACTCCAGGGAAGGTACAATAAGAAACTCTTCATGTTTCTGCTTTAATGCAACATGTTTTTCGAACACAGACACCATCCTATAGTCAGGGTCAAAGGTTTGACATCTTTTCCTTTCTCGACACCAAGAGACAAATATTTGCCATCAAGTTCAACATTCTTGAAAGTTAATCCCAATTGGATAATTATCTCTTGTGCAAGGGTAAACATGGTTTCTTACCAACCCAAGAGCATGCTGGAGTCAGAAATGCACAATAGCAGCAATCCAAGGGTCTCGTCACCGCCTGATGCTCCAGGGAAAGCAACGATCAATACATGTCCTGATGGCCAAATAGCACAGGTGCATGCTCAGGAGAGAGGGGGGCAGGAAAGAGCATGCAGCTCCCCTTAATTTATTACCTTAGTAATGACTTTGTAACTTGTAGGAAACATATAGAAAGCAGGGGTTTTAAAATTAAAAATATTTAAGCTTGTTATACAGTGCACAGGAAATGGCTTCCAACTCCATAAGATTCTAGTTTGTCAGCTGCTTTTCTTCATCAAGTTGCTATCTCTAAAGAAAATTCCAGTTCTGGGATTTTTACCCTTCTCCAGCGATTACAAACATTTCTCCATCCCATCACATTCTTTTTCCTTCCTTAGTATTTCTAGTTGAATGTAACTCATAAAGGACTTCACAAGCGTCAGAAAAGACACAGGGCCTTGTACATAGCCCTTTCCTTGCTTTGGGGTCTTGGGTGATCCTAATAAGTATTTCCACTAAAAGCATGGCTCTGAGTTATCACCTCTTTTAGAGATGGGTCAGCTCTGGGCTGCCTACAGCCCACTATCAGACTAAAAATATTTTTCCTTCCCCAGGGTTAGAGAAGTCGTCAGGGTGGGAACCAATACCAGAGCAGTCAGAAAAACACAGCTTGCTTTTAAAAACATCCTTGCTGATTTCCTCTCCCATTGTGGCTGGACTTTACCTCCTTTAACAAACAACCAAGCCTTTCAGCCCAGAATCCGTAGGGCCCAGCCTCTCACCATTTCCCTGAGAGTGGAGGGGAGGGGTGCTCTGGCCATCACTGAGCATCAGGGCTAACATCAGTAGGAGAAAGAAACAGAGGGCAAATTAAATTCTAAGATGGAGGGGGAGGTGTATGAAAGCACGCAGGAGCCCGGGTTTAACAAGACCCAAATCAAAATCCATTTCAAGCAAAGCTCATGCCCTTGCATGACAACCAAAATGTTCCTGTATCCTGCAGAGAGAACACAATTCACATTCCACACTCTACACCCTGGGTGGGTGCTGGCCTCGTCCCTGGTCCTTTGGATTCTTCTAGAAGGGCAAGCCTCGAGGCCAGAGACAGGATAAGCAGGTGGTGCTGGGTGCCCTGCTAGCCGTACCTGCCACCCCTCCCACCCACCACGTCAGGTCACAGAGGGGACCCAGAGGGGAGCCAGTGACCTTGACGGGGCTGGACGCTGGGACCCAAATGATGGCCTGAGCCACAGACATTAAAGGGACTCTGTGCGGTCACATAGCTCTAACCTTCAAAGTGTTAGACTGTGCAACCTGAACCGATGTTAAGCCTGCTCCCCAGAGCAGCAGACCAGCCTGAGTTCTGAGGTCGAGTCATCCAAGTGCTCCTTAGCAAAGCCCACTGAACTCAATCACAGCCAGCTGGCTCCTTGGACAACAGACAGACGGACAGACAGACAGGCAGGAAAAGCCCAGCTGCCTAAGCAAAGTGGCCACACTACAGAGAAATGCTGGTCAGTTCTCCTTCCCACACTGAGCAGCTGGATCAGAGGTCCTTTACTGAGCGAAGGATGTTTAAATGCCAGGTGCATTTTTATTGAACACCACATAGATCACAGTCCTCCCTGGACAAGAAGCCTTTAAAGTCATCCTATTACCTATTGATGAGAGGACATCCAGCCAGTCCATCCTAAAAGAGATCAGTGAGTGTTCATTGGAAGGACTGATGTTGAAGCTGAGACGCCAGTACTTTGGCCACCTTATACGAGGAGCTGACTCACTGGAAAAGACCCTGATGCTGAGAAAAATTGAAGGCAAGAGGAGAAGGGGACAGAGGATGAGATGGTTGGATGGCATCACCAAATCAATGGAGATGAGTTTGAGTAAACTCCGGGAGCTGGTGATGGACAGGGAGGCCTGGCGTGCTGTAGTCCATGGGGTCACAAAGAGTCAGACATGACTGAGCGACTGAACTGAACTGAACTGTACTAATGAAAGTTGAATTCCTACCCCTGGCATTCAACAGCTCCCACTATCTGGTCTCAACCTACCTGTTCAGCTTTAAAAACTTATAGGGGCCCCTCGAGAGAGGGAGGAGTAGCTCTGAGAGGGCTGGGGAGCCAGCAGTTTTAACCAGCTCCCCTTGTGATTCTCCACTGCAGCCCAGACTGAGAACTGATAGACTAGAGTGAGTCTTTTCCAAGCCCCCAGACTCAGGCTTCCATTCCCTTTGACCTGAGTTTCTTGTCCCAAATATATACTCCTTAAACATTGATATAAAGCAAGCACCATTTATCCAAAGCAATAAATAACTGCTGTTTACTCAACAAGTTTTCCCAGTACACTTTTCATTTCTCAGAAGAAAGAACACTGTCTTACTCATTTTTGTAGTCCAGGCTCACAGGTGTTGAGCAGATAGGTATTTTTCATAAAAATAGTCTGTTTTATATTTAAAACAATACCAACGCTCCAAGCACTGGGCCAAAAGCTGCCTTCTCTAGGGATCTTTTCTCATCATTTTGACCTAGTAGGACCCAGGCCTCATCTGTACTCTTAAATAAATAGCATTTACTTATCCCATTCATGTAGTGCCTCAAGTTTGTAGATATTTATGTGTTTTTGAACTTCCACTTCTAGATTTTGTAAAAGCAGGGACTGTATCTCTTATCATTGCATATTACAATGATAATTATATAATCAGCTAGTAAGTATAAGTGTTAAATGCTAAATTCTTGTTTAAAGAATGAATTATACATCAAACTAGTAGACCTAAAATATGTTAGTTAGTGCTGAAAAAAATGATAATGCTGTAGAACAATGACAGAATACATTTCTGAGAGCAAGTTTATATTAGGATTTTATTCTATCCCAGAGTACATCATGAGAAACGTTGGGCTGGAAGAAGCACAAGCTGGAATCAAGATTGCCGGGAGAAATATCAATAACCTCAGATACGCAGATGACACCACCTTTATGGGAGAAAGTGAAGAGGAACTAAAAAGCCTCTTGATGAAAATAAAAGAGGAGAGTGAAAAAGTTGGCTTAAAGCTCAACATTCAGAAAACGAAAATCATGGCATTCAGTCCCATCACTTCATGGGAAATAGATGGGGAAACAGTGGAAACAGTGTCACTTTATATTTTGGGGGGCTCCAAAATCACTGCAGATGGTGATTACAGCCATGAAATTAAAAGACACTTTCTCTTTGGAAGGAAAGTTATGACCAACCTAGATAGCATATTAAAAAGCAGAGATATTACTTTGCCAACAAAGGTCTGTCAAGGCTATGGTTTTTCCAGTGGTCCTGTATGGATGTGAGAGTTGGACTGTGAAGAAAGCTGAGCACTGAAGAACTGATGCTTTTGAACTGCAGTGTTGGAGAAGACTCTTATGAGTTCCTTGGACTGCAAGAAGATCCAACTAGTCCATCCTAAAGGATATCAGTCCTGGGTTTTCATTGGAAGGACTGATGCTGAGGCTGAAACTCCAATACTTTGGCCACCTCACACAAGGACTTGACTCATTGGAAAAGACCCTGATGCTGGGAGGGATTGGGGGCAGGAGGAGAAGGGGACAACAGAGGATGAGATGGCTGGACGGCATCACCGACTCGATGCACATGAGTTTGGGTGAACTCCAGGAGTTGGTGATGGACAGGGAGGCCTGGCGTGCTTCAATTCATGGGGTCGCAAAGAGTCAGACATGGCTGAGCAACTGAACTGAACTGAAGCTATGTTTTCCTTTTTAAAATTCTTTTTTTAATCCTTCATCTCCTTCCAGAAGAGTCCTGTTTTCTGAAATTTTGCTCCTAGTACACTTCCTGGCAAAGAGGAATTCTACTTCTTTCAGTATAAAACAAATAAGTTACCTGCAAAAAATACTCCCAACTCTCAATAGAAAAACCAACTGTCTAGATTCTCCAATATCAAAAAGTTTAAAGGCCCCCCTTTCCTAAGGGACCAAACAGTTGTCCCTCTGCCACTCTCTCCAAGGGGAACACGGTGGCATCACTTCCTTATCAACAAGCTAGCTCAGGTGCACAGATGCCCTCTCAGCATCCTCCTGGACAGACTGGTCCAGGCATGCCCCTCCAAGACAAGCCAACAGCCTTCTGTCCAACTCAGGCAGGAAAGCTGCTCCCACTTCCTTGCTGCAGGCCAGCCATGATGAGCACAAGATGACTTAGGTTTGTAAACCTTGCAGGGGTACTTGTTCCAAAAATAATGAGTCTGTTAAAGGCTGGAGCCAGAACAAAATGCTGTTTTCTCCTATGCCTAAAGCAGGCCCGAATTAGTTTCTGGAGAAAGGAAACCTGTTCCGCCCCAGTGTGATGCACACGTGCAGATCACCCGGTATAAAGTGATGTCAGGCTGTGTCTTCCAGGGCCAGAGGCCTGCCTGCATGAAGCCAAGAGCTTCAGGCAGCAGCCTTGGTCATTTACGCTTGCCCAGTTTGTGCAAACAGTAAGTGCTCAAGAAACATTCACTCAATCAAAGACTCTGCCCAGGGATCAAAGGGAGGGGACAGTGGTTAACAATGATTCAAGGAGTCAGATAAGAGGTCACTGAAAATGGCCCTGTAAATGGAGATTAGAAAGATAAGCAGAATCTCCTTTTCATTTTTACATGTACCAACACTCAAGACTTTTCCCATCACTCACATTGTAGCCAAGAACATATCCACCTGGACCACTCCATTCACCTGCCAATTTCCCCCAAACACAGAAGCAAACCCAGAGAACCAGACGTTTCTTCACCTTGAGTTACTTTTCTATGTAACCGCTGTGTATTGGGTTGGCCAAAAAGTTCATTTGGGCCTTTCCACAACATATTTCAGACAACCCCAAAGGAACTTTTTGGCCAATCCAACATAATGATCAGCTGAAAGTTCATTTCTTACCTCTTATACATTTAACTGATAGATGGGATAAATTTAGAGAACAAAAATCAAAGAGGGAATCGAACGAGAAGAGACAAGAATATTGGTTCTTCACTGCAGAAAAGCAGCGATCTTAGAAAAATGTGTTTCAAACATCCCAACCATGTGACACAATGGCTCAGAACAGGAAGAAATTAGCTTTATTTCAGTAACAGCCAGGAGTCTACCACTTCATAAATCAAGCAAAAATAATTATCATACACACACACAGACACACACATACACAGCCAGTGGCAGGCCACATCCGACAGTAATGATTTCACATTGAGTTTATCCAGAGCTGGCTTGTACTACATCACAGCAATTTCACCGGGTCAACTTGCTTTTGTTCACCTCTTCCTAAAGTAATGACCACCAATAAAATTCCAACTCAGCCTGCAGCACTAGTGGGCTTAGAGTCGATGTGAATGTAAAACCCCTCACTAATTCTGGTGACTGGTGAGAGCAAAGGGCGTCCCTCATTAGCCAGAAATGAAAGAACAGCTAAATGGTCCTTAGCATTCCTGTCTAGTTCAGAGGGTGCAGACATAAGTGATTTTTTTCACAAAAGGTGATGAACTCAATGCTACCAAAACATATGCTTTACCAAAGAGATGGCGGGGATTCGAACCATGGCAGACTCTAGTCAGAATCTACTTGGCTACCGAGATCTGCCAAGTTTAGGTCATGTTTCAAATTTCCAAGACCGAAAGATTCTTGAACATGTCATCACAAGGCCTGAAAAGTTTTCAAACACCGAATCTCCTGCATTGCAGGCAGATTCTTTACTGTCTGAGCCACCAGGAAAGCCCTCTTTCAAACACTGAAGTGAAGTTGCTCAGTCGTGTCAGACTCTTTGCGACCCTGTGGACTATAGACTACCAAGCTCCTCTGTTAATGGGATTCTCCAGGCAAGAGTACTGGAGTGGGTTGCCATTTCCTTCTCCAGGGGATCTTCCCAACCCAGGGATCGAACCCGTTTCTCCTGCATTGCAGGCAGATGCTTTACCCTCTGAGTCAATATCCCTCAAATGATGATACTGTGCCTGGACTCCAGGCTGTATGGGTATCTCTTCTTGGAGCATCTGCAGATTAATAATCTCAAGTGGTTTACTCTATGCTACACAGTAGACTCAGGGAATAGAAAGTTATTTTCCAGTGTTAGTTAGAAGCAAATGTAATTAAGACATGAAACAGACATTTTGAATTATGAACTGTTTGGATAATTTATGCAGTCATTCCCTTGAATTATTTTTATAGTTGAACTAGAATCCTACCTTCCCAGCAGAGAGTGCATAAAAACACATAAAAAAAGGCATTCAAAGTACAGGAAACGGGCTTCCCTTGGCCCATTTAGTGGAGTTTAAAATTGTTTATATATTAGTGAATTTTAGCCAATTCCAGGAGATAGTGGAGGACAGAGGAGCCTGGCGTGCTGCAGTTTGTGGGATCACAAAGAGTTGGACGAGACTTAGTGCCTGAACAGCAGCAACAACACTAGTGTGATCCTATTTAGATTAGTTTGAAAGCTAAAATAAGAAGCACCAAGCATTTGTCCTCAATAGCTACCGCCAACACATCCTTAGGGACTGAAGATTCAACCAAGAGTCTCCATGTGCTTTTTGCCTGAATGCAAACACACTGGCCTTTTAGAGAAACAAAAAATCTCAAGCACATCTGAGAACACTGCCCAGGACCTGGAAGTGGGTTAGTCCAGATGACCACGCAGTGGATGTACAAGAGCAAACTCGTGCATGAGGTGTCATCAACAGCAAGATAAGACAAGGACCATTTAAGAGTAACACGTGGCTGAGGCTGCTCCACACTCACGATCCCCTAGTGAGAGTGTCAAGGCCACCCCTGCTCCACACTCACGATCCCCTAGTGAGAGTGTCAAGGCCCCCTCACCTTCTGCGGAGCCTCACCCTCCCCGAGAGCAGTCATAGGAACTGCCATTGTTTCCATGACCGGCCACTGGCCAGGGTGAACGATCCAGCCTGGACAGTGACCACGCCACGGCACTAGTAGCTTCCCAGGATTTCCTGATGTGAGCAGGGGAGAGAAAAATCTTCTTCCACTAAGGCTAAGATGCCCCAGCAGCTGTGCCCTGTTTAGGCAGGAAGAGAAGGCTGGTGAGCACGAACACACCCGCAGAGACAAGCCGACAGCCCAGAGCATCCCAACTGCATCCAAGGCCCCACTTCCGCCCCTGCAGCCCCTGTGAGCCTGGTCCTGTTAGTCCTGTCCTGCTTCAGCTGGTGTTAGAGGTTGAATTGTGTCCCCTAAGAAGATATGTTACAACTCTGATCCTCAACATCTCTCAATGTGTTCCGGTTTGAAACGAGGTTGTTGCAGATGTAATTAGTTAAAATGAGGTCAGACCAGAGCTAGGTTGGCTCTTAATCCTGGATGGCTGGTGTTCTCATGAGAGGAGGAAAGGGAAACACACCCATTTAATATGCCAGGTCACAAGGGGACAGAGACTGCAATTATGCTGCCCGTTCCCAATGGCTCAGTGGTAAAGAATCCGCCTGCAATGCAGGAGATGCAAGTTCAATCCCCAGGTTGGGAGGATCCTCTGGAGGAGGAAATGGCAGCTTCACCCCAGTAGTCTTGCCTGGAGAATGCCATGTACAGAGGAGCCTGGTGGACTAGAGCCCGTGGGATTGAAAGAGCTGGACACGACTCAGTGACTAAACTATCAACCACAGCCCAGCCAAGGAGTGCCCGGGGCTTCCAGAATCTGGACCCGGCAAAAGGACCCTTCTCAGAGGTCTCAGAGAGTGCCTGGCCCTGCCAACACCTTGACTGCAGACTTCTAGCCTCCAGAACTCTGAGAGACTAAAGTTCTGCTGTTTTAAACGCCCCCACTTTGCAGTACTTGGTGACCACTGCCTTAGGACACTAATACCACTGGTTTGAGATGAGTTTCTGTCACTTGTGACCAAAGGTGCTGTTTCTGAATGGACTGGCCTTACTTTCAGTTTTAGAAATTAAGACCTTTTTGTATCCAAACGCCTTGAGCAGCACAAATAAGTGCTGTTTCCTCAAACTATTCAGAACAGATGGCCTCCTAGCCACAGTCCTTTAGTTTTGCATTAATACAACTTTCTTCCAAAAAAGTATACAAATAGATGGTGTTGGTAATCTGGATCTCACCGCTGGGTGCAGTCAAAGTTTGAAACTCTAACTCTCAGAGCTGGTTAATCTCAGGGCAAGACCACCATTCAGCTGGCACCAATAGAACTGAAAACCTTTGGGGATTACAAAAGAGCATTTCCCTTCTGCTTCCTTTTCAATTAAGTATCAGATATGCAAACACTTTTCTCATTAGCCTCTTATTTTGCCGAAGTCGGCAAGAAAATTCCTAGAAGCCTTGCAGTTCTGTGATTTCTACAACTCATCTCAGACGTGCAAAGAACTCTCAACAGATGCCATTCCTGGGGCTGCCAAGGTTCTCCTCAAAAAGCAGAGCTGCTGATTATGACAAGAAGGAGGCAGGAGGGAAAACCTGAGAAGGAAGAAGACTGATGCTTAGACAGAGAACGTAGAGTGAGCTAGACTGAGACCCTGACAAAGTGTGTCTTCAGAATGTAACTGTGCTTGGAATAGCGGTTTTTGCAGATAGAATCAAGGTAAGGATCTTGGGATGAGGTTGTCCTGGATTGGGGTGGGCCCTAAACCCAATGACAAGTCCTTAAAAGAAAACAGAAGGGGAAACAGATCCAGAGACACAAAGAAGAAGGCCATGGGAAGACTGGCAAAGATTGGAATGATGTGTCCACAAGCCAAGGAATGTTTGGGATCACCAGGCACCATACCTGGGATGGGGCTTCCCAGGTGGCACTAGTGGCAAAGAACCTGCCTGCCAACACAGGAGATGCAAGAAATGCAGGTTTGATCCCTGAGTGGGGAAGATCCTCTGGAGAAGAGCATGGAGACCCACTCCAGTCTTCTTGCCTGGAGAATCCCATGGACAGAGGAGCCTGGCAGGCTATGGTCCATAAGGTTGCAAAGAGTCAGCCATGGCAGCAGTGATTTAGCAGCAGCATACCTGGAATGGGCTCTTTGTCAGAGCCACACAGCCTTCTATGTTTTCTAGGTTTCAATGTCCTTAACATTAAGAAGATCAGCCCAGATCAAATCTATGGCACTTTCCTGCCATGATATTTCTAGGAGTCTTGAGCAGGAATTACCTTTAACATAGAGAAGCAGGTAGAGAAGAAATCTTTCTGACTGGTACAAGGCCAGGTCCAGAAACAAGCCAACTATAAGGCAGCCCATGTCAGTGTGAGTTCAGATTAGGCAAGGCCCCAATTACCAAATGGCTCTGGGCTGGAATAGCATACGTGATCTCAGCCAGAAATTCCTTTCCAATACTCTCATCGCAAAGTCAAATTCAAACCATGAGACACAGTTATTATGAGCACACCCAAGACCATTATGGGGCTTGAGAGTTGTGTTAAAAAGTCAAACACAACTCTAGTTTTGCTCAGGGATGGTTAAAGGGCCAGGAGTGGCTGTGATGAATGGAAAAGCCGGGTCCCATGTTGGGGTTCATGACGGGGCACCTCTCGGTGGTCTCATCCCCAGTGCTGGCCAGACTTTTGATGTATCACATCAATACATAGCACATGGACACCATCTTCCTGATTATCCTCCCATCAAGGAAAATGGGAACCAGCTGGGTTGGCCCCAAGTCTGGGTGAAACTTGGTTATGTGCCAAGGAAAGGTTTGACAGACCAGCCTGACAAGGCTGCAGGCTCTGCCCGTTAGAGGTGTTATCAGGGCTTGTCGCATGCTAGAAAGTTGAAGAGGCCAGACGATGAGGGCCCTGCTCCCAAGAGGCTGCCAAGTTCCCACCTGAACACTCCCATTACTGGGCACACCACAGATGGGAACACTCTGGGCATGAGAGCAGTAATCTATTTCCACATCAACTCTGAAAACTCAGCAGTTTTTATCATCTTAGAAAGGGCTTGGAGAATTACATTTATGTGTCAGCAAAGGCTTCTGAGCTTGGCTTTCAACTTCAGCGATGAAACATCCCGTAGTCACCAAAAAGACGGGTGGCGGCCATTCTTCCAAGTGCTTCCAATTGCCTTCCCCTCCACTTGGTTAAGGCTTCCCTGGTGGCTCAGTTGGTAAAGAATCCACCTGATATGCAAGAGACCGCCTGCAATGCAGGAGACCTGGGTTTGAGCCCTGGGTTGGGAAGATCCCTTGAAGAAGCAATTGCAACCCACTCCAGTATTCTTGCCCGGAGAATTCCATGGATAGAGGAGCCTGGAAGGCTACAGTCCATGAGGTCGCAAGAATTAGACACAACTTAGCAACTAAACCACCACCACTACCACCACTTAGTTATGCTGAAAATATGGAAGAAAGGCTGACACATTTTACGATTTTAGGCTTTTGCCTAGTCTTTCTCACTTAAAACATTTACGTATGGCTGCTATGGTGATTTTTTTTTTTTAGTAGAAGCTTTATGCTTTAAGGAAAATCAAAGTAACACTGGGAGCTGAAGACAGGGAAACTGATTCCTAAGGCTGCCCAGGAACCACCTTGATTAAAGTTTATTTGGGTGACTCAACAACAGCTGAGCTTTTTACTAATGGATTTGCTTACATGAAAAAAATTGAGAGTTTAAAGAATCATTAAGCCTTGTCTGTTAAAAATACATAAATAAATGACTTAAGATATACAAGCTGGTTGTCCTTAGAGATGAGCTTACAGACTCATTTTTACAATATTTATATAATATTGCAAGTAATATCATAAACCAGGCTCCTCCGTCCATGGGATTTTCCAGGCAAGAGTACTGGCATGGGGTGCCACTGCCTTCTCCAAATAATGTTTATAGTATGCTATAAATAATGTTTATGAGCTCAAAGAATAAGGAACAGAGGGAGTACGTGGGCTGAGGTCTTAGGTTTCATTCATTTGGCAAAAGCTGATGCCAGGCCTGCGAGTTAGGCGCCAGACACCTGCGGAGGAGACAAAGGCCACAGAATCTGGGTGTTGGAGACAGACATCCTGGATTCAAACCTGGGCTCTGCCAGTAACCATTTGTGTGCCACTGGTGGCTGCTCTGAGCCTCAGTTTCCTTTCATGAAATACAAAGGTGAAAGTTATTACACAG
The DNA here is from genome assembly GCA_006408675.1 of Madoqua kirkii. Lineage (NCBI taxonomy): Eukaryota > Metazoa > Chordata > Mammalia > Artiodactyla > Bovidae > Madoqua > Madoqua kirkii. The sequence continues at coordinate 16,004 of SJYC01016177.1, read as the reverse complement.
CAATGCACACTGATGAAAGGACTTTAATGAGAAACGTTTATAAAGTGCAAAGGTAGTCAGAACTTTCAATAACTACAGCCTACACTACCCTTTATTAGATATTCCTGCCCCAATGCTTACCCTGCAGAAGTGTGCGTGCATGAAGGGCGGCTAACTCCAAAAGAAGGGATTACAACAGGTGACGCTGTTGGTGTAATATGGCAGGTCAGGAGGGTGCCCGGGAGCCAGGGCGCAGCACAGAAGGGGAACACTTGGTTAGATTTAAAGGGAGTAAGAGATTACTAAGCAGATAGTCCCCAATGCCTCCCTTCCTTGCTCCTCATTCATTCATCCATCTAGCCATCCGCCATCCATTTATCAAGCATCTACCTACCTTCCACAAGAACCACTTCATTTTATTTTACCGAAGTACAGTTGATTGACATTCTTGTGTTAACCTCTGGTATACAGCAAAGTGGTTGCTGTGCTAACGTCGCTTCAGTCCTGTCTGACTCTGCAACCCTATAGACTGTAGCCCACCAGGTTCCTCCGTCCGTGGGATTCTCCAGGCAAGAATACTGGAGTGGGTTGCCATGCCCTCCTCCAGGGGATCTTCCCAACCCAGAGACTGAACCATGTCTTTTACGTCTCCTGCACTGGCAGGCAGGTTCTTTACCACTAGCACCATTCTTCAGATTCTTTTCCATTATAGGATTATAGGTTACTACAAGATATTGAATCTATTTCCCTGTGTTATGGGCTTCCCAGGTTTCTCAGTGATAAAGAATGTTGCTGCCAGCACAAGAGACACAGGTTCGATCCCTCAGTCGGGAAGATGCCCTGGAGAAGGAAATGGCAACCCACTCCAGTCTTCTTGCCTGGAGAACCCATGGACAGAGAAGCCTGGTGGGCTACAGTTTATGGGGTCACAAAAAGCAGGACATGACTGAGTGACTGAGCATGCATGCCCTGTGCTATATAATAGGACCTTGGTGCTTATCTGTTTCATATAAGGTAGGGTGTATCTGTTAATCCCAAACTCTTAATGTATCCCTCCCCTCCCCTTTCCCCTATGGTAACTTTAAGTTTGTTTCCTACGTCTGTGCATCTGTTTCTGTTTGTAGATCCAATTGCAGATCCTATTTTAGGCGCTGGAAACATGGCAACACCATCTAGCCACGGGTGACAGACAATGATGTGTATACAAAGAAGAATTTCAGATCATGGGGAGGAAAGTGCCATGCAGGGCCAGGGGATACAAGATAACCCTGGGGAAGAATATTCCAGGCAGAGGGAACAGGGAGTGCAGGGACTCTGAGAGGGCAGGGAGAGTGCCTAAGGGACAGAAAGCAAGCTAGCGAGCTGGAGAGAATGGGGGAAGAGATGTGGCTGAGCAAGGAAGCAAGAGCTTAATTGCAGAGGGCTGGCTAAGCCAAGATGAGGTTTTACAGTTCTGAGGCTAAAGGTCAAAACAAAAACTCCACTCAGGCACATATTTTTTTCCTTAGGCTTTAAAACTCTTTAAAAAAAACACAAAGAAAGACTGGAAATCTGCACCACCACCACCCCCCGACCCGGCCCAGTCCTTTGGCCCTAAACTTAGTTATATAAGAACCAACACCTTTAATCTGTTGCCAGAACCAGATACACTTTGCATCCTAAACAAGTTGCCAAAACAAAGCAGAACTAAGCAGGGCTAAAACTCTCGGTTAGAGGATGTTTTAAATTGTTCAAAACACTTCTCTACCTTTTCAAGTGTGTTTATTTGGACAAGGTATACGGATATAAGCACGGATGCAAGGAGCCAGCTGCGGAGCCCTAAGACAAACCAACACAATTATTATCTAGCAGGAGGGAGAGATAAAAGCAGTCTGAAGTGTAAGCAAGCATTTCGGCTTCATCTAATGTTTATGAGCCAAAAATGACCTCCGTGTGAACCAGCAGTGCTGAGAAGGACACAGACATGTATTTGTCAAAGACATTCTGGACTTGGTGAACAAGAAAAGCAGTGGGTTTGTTTTCTCTTTTATTCGGGCCCCCTCCCTGCAAGGTCACCATTTAAGCCTGGGCAGCTTAAGACAGTGGTTAGACTCATTCTTGCCCATATAGATGCTTAAGACAGTGGTTAGACTCATTCTTGCCCATATAGACGCATACCAGAGGTTCCGCTTTAGAAAAGGGAGCTGGGCAATATTATGTGGTAGCCAGGAAGGGAAGGGAAAAAATGGATACACGTTTGTGGATGGCTGAGTCTCTCTGCTGTGCATCTGAAATTATCACAACATTGTTAATCAGCAATACTCCAATATAAAATTAAAAGTTAAAAAAAGAAAGAAAATGAAGCTGGGGGCAGTCCTTGAATCTCAGTATTAAGAATATCTTGGGCTCTTTTACCTATCACCATTGTATCCTTACATCCTGCATATTCCAGACACATTTCAAGTTAGTTGCCTCACCTGGACACCCCACAGCCTGACAGCTAATTCAAGAAACATTGGCTCTTTTCAGCAGCATCATTCTGACTTTCCAGTAGATATTTCTCTCTAAGACTTCATGCTCCAGCACATAGAGCGTATGAGGCTCTTTTTTGTTTTTTCATTTGTGATCTACATGCTCATTTGACTGGATAATTTTCTTGAAAACAAAGAGACTGGCAATGCATTGCCTTTGGATCAAGTGCTAGGGATAGTAATCTCTTTCTCTTACCGAAACCACGAGACAGCTTTAGCACGCAGGGCTTTGAATATAAGAGCAGAAGTCTAATTTCTGGGCTTCATGAAGAAAAATTTATTAAGTTCTCCCCTTTAACTTTACAACCCCCAGAACCACTTTTTCTAAATCCTTAAAAGACTTCCTGGTAGTCCTTCAAACAGTAAAGGCTGCTTGGATGGGGACCGGATTTCTCCTTTTGAAAAAAAATACACAGAACAGACTACACAGACAGGACCCAGGTTGTAGACACGTGAGTTTTTTGCAGACCAAGCTCGCAGGTGGTCTTTTCAGGAGAATCACTGACATCCACTTGTTTATTCATCATCTACTGAGCAGACAACACTGGTAGGCACTGTTCTGCCAATACATCCTGGTGATAAAACGGGCCTAAATACTAGTGTTCTCTGTATTCACAGACCTTAGGTCTACTGAATGAGGGGGTGGATTTTTCAAATAAGGAAATGCTTTCAAGAGAGTACAAGGTGTTGGTTACATAGGTACCTCCAGGTAGAGACAAATGAAGCTTTTGTTTTATAATGAAAGCAAAAAACACCATGGGCCATTCCAACCCCATCACCAAGAATGACTCCAACAAGCAGAGGTGTTCCCTGATAAGCTCAACCAATGTCAAGCTCCACCCTGACCCCAAATGGGGGGACTGCAGGGGAGGGGGGGGTTCTCTCCCAGAGCGGCCTGTGGCATCTACCCAGTAATGTACTATTGTATTTAGAGCATCTCGTGAGTTCTTTGAGTAATGCCAACAAAATGTGACATTATCACTAGTGTATCAAAGCTGTTTAATATTATAAAAGGGTATACTTATAAAATTTAAAGCTATAATTGGAGCAGAAGTCCACCAAAAAAGTGAAGTAGAACTAAGCGAAACTGGCTATTTTGTTTTGTCCCAGTATTTGTTACAATTTCATTCATTTTTGTAATTTGTTAACTTCTGAGAGCAAACGAACAATAGCATATGCAAAAGGTGTAAGAAAACTTTTAAATGGAAAACATTCCAGCCATTGACTTTTTTGTTACCAGTGAATTGGAAAAAGGCTGTGACTATTTTATTTCACTGACAAAATGAGACCCAAGTCTCAGACAGCCATGAAGTTTGAGACTCGCTGGTTCAGGGTGGGAAGAACACAAGAAAAGGAAGCATTACAGGCCCAGAAGAAATGCCAAATAGGTGTGACCAGATTTACACAAAGCTCACATATCAAAAAGACCTGTATTTACAGACCTGATAAGTTCTGGGTAATTATTTGCCTTATAAAATGTGCTTTGAGGTTCTTCTTTTTTTTAATAGTGCATTCTTGGGATGTACTTTTAGAGAAGTTTGATCAGGAATTGTATCAGACACACTTTTTTTTTTTAATTTGTAATGCAGTTTATTTTTTTTAGGGGATATGCATATTTATTTAAATATAAATTTATTTATTTTAATTGGAGGTGTATACCTGTGGCAGATTCATGTTGATGTACGACAAAACCAATACAATATTGTAAAGTAGCAGGCATACATATTTTTGTTGCTGTTTAATCTCTAAGTTGTGTCCTACTCTGTGACCCCAGGAACTGCAGCGTGCCAGGCTTCTCTGTCCTTCACCATCTCCCGGAGCTTGCTCAAACTCCTGTCCTTTGAATCAGTGATGCCATCCAACCATCTCATCCTCTGTCACTCCCTCCCCTCCTCCTGCCTTCAGTCTTTCCCAGCATCAGGGTCTTTCCCAGTGAGTCAGCTCTTTGCATGAGGTGGCCAAAGTACTGGAGTTTATGTGTGTGTTACTTGCTCAGTCATGTCTGACTCTACAATTCCATGGACTGTAGCCCCTATGGCTGATTCATGTTGATGTATAGCAGAAACCAACACAATATTGTAAAGCAATTATCCTTCAAGTGAAAATAAATAAATTTTAAAAATAAGGCCCACAAAGGCCCGTGAGGGGAGAGGCTGGGAGCAGAAGGATGTATACCCAAAAGAGTGCTTACCTCAACTCCCTGACCCAGCCCAGGATGTGACCTCAAACAAAAAGAAAACAAAGACGAAAATGTAGGACAAAATATTTGTTCTGTTCCTGTTCTTTTGATAAACACCCTCCCCTGGGGTCACACCTCTCTGTCATGGTCCTCCCAGTGGGTCTCAAAAGTGGTTACTTAATGGTTCTCAACTAGGGGGTGATTTTGCCCTGCACAGAACATTTGGCAACGTCTGTAGACATTTTCAGTTGTTGAGCTGGGGAGGGAACTGCTACCATCATGGATACCAGGGATGCTGCTAAATACTGGACTCTTCCCCACAACAAAGAATCATCCTATCCCACAGGTCAGTGGTGCTGATTTGAGAAACCTGGTACATTGGAGGCAAAATCATGATCGTCCCTCTAGACAGCTGGTGTGTGAGTTGTGAGTATTGTGGACTTTTCCATAAACTAGGCTTCCCTGGTGGCTCAGTGGTAAAGAGTCCACCTGCCAACGCAGGATACATGGGTTCGATTCCTGGGTTGGGATCATCCCCTGGAGGAGGACATGGCAACCCACTCCAGTATTCTTGCCTGGAGAATCCCATGGACAGGGGAGCCTGGTGGGCTACAGCCCATGGGGTCACAAAGAGTCAGACACGACTTAGCAACTGAACAACAACAACAATCCTTTTAAATTAGCTACTATTTATTTGGAGGGGAAATCTTGCAGACCTCTGCTGTCATGATATGATATTCCCTGAACCAGTTGGATAAGCCACTGATACAAGGGTTAAACTCAGCGGCACAGGAAAACGGGGTCGGAGCCCACCTGAAAACACTAGGTTGAAATGGGCATTCACATCTTGTTTCAGAGAGGCTGGGGCCAGGCCTCACACTTAGTCTTAAACAGCCTTCTCAGAAGTAATTTATACCAATGAGTTGTGGCAAATTCACCTCTTCTGTAAGTCCATCGTGACTCAACAAGCCTTTTGATCCATTGTAGAATGGCAACAGTATTTTAATTAGTTATTTTCACTTACTTGTCAGAACCTGTTTGGATAATCTAAATAACTTCACATCCTCTTAACATACCGCCTGAGACTGTCTCAGAGAAAACAGGCTCAATTTTCACTTAAATCCCCAATCCCAGTTAAGGGATAGACCAGGCTGCCATGGCAACCCCTCTCCTGCTGACTTTTTGGCTAGACTCACCTTTTTTTTTTTAACCTTTCCCAAATCATAGATCTATTTCTTTCATAGTTAAGAAGATTTTTCTTGTCTCCTTTCTTCTTGACCACTTTAAAACATCTTTTTTTTTTTTCTCAAAAATAAACTTTGGAGCATGGTTTCATTAATAACTAGGTTTTCAGAAAAACTGTTTGCATTAGAATAAGGCAAGAATCTCTAGATTTCTAACATTTCCTGCCCAAAGATGGTAAAGAGAGACCACAACCAGCCTCTTTCAACCTGTTAACAAAATGTGTATAATACCCAAATGTTTTACTTCCTCATATTCATTCATGAGAAATTTCTTAAAGAAAAAAAATAATACACATCTATAATAACAGATAAATTGACTCAAGTCCTCTCACTCCTTTGACCACCAAATTCTCTATGATTCTAAATTCTTTCATCTCAAATATAAATTTCATGGAGCTCTACAACTACAAGCAAACAAAACACTCTGGAAACCACACTCTCCTTTCTTACCTTGGGGGTAGCAGCCTGAAAAAACACAAACATTGTTTAAATGGTCAATAAACTATTCCTCTCATTCAAATAACCCGCCTTTTCCTGCTCTTAATTACTAGATTGATTTTTAAGCTCCGTAGTTTATTTTGCATCACAAGCAAAAAGTTTAAGCAAAATGTCCTTCGGACCAGTGCAAGTGGTCTCTAGGGCCAGCATCCTGCCCATCCCATCTGGAGGACCCTGGGGGTCTCCGATGTCGCCCAGGAAGCCGGGCATTTCACGTCTGCCCTGCAAAGCCAAGGACACGTCCAGCAATGTCGCTTTACCTTAAGCCCGGGTTCCTTTTCTTCTACTTTGGTTCCTGGCTGTTCTGAGCAGGGAACTCCTCTGGGCTTCAAACCCACAACACTGCCAAGAGGCTTGTAAACACCAGACCTCAGCCCGCGAGACCGGGGCTCCCTGCCCGCTTGGGGGACAGGAGCGAGCTCCCCTCTGAAGCGAGACTAACGAAACCTGTGTGTCTCCGGAGACGCACACCGGAAAAAAGAACAGACTAGGGCAGGCGTTCCCACCCTCCCTCTCCCGCTGCACTTAACTAGTTAAACACACACAGCCACCACTAACGGACCAGTCCATGTGTCTGAAAAAGGAGGGGGGTAGGTTTTCTTTCTTTTTAACTGCAGGTGGAGGAAGTACCATTTCTACACAGTCACCCACACTTGTCTGCACCACTGATCTGACAGTGATTGTCTCCGAGGCAGAGGCTTGCACTGAAACTAGAGTATTGTGCTTAAGTTTCTTTCTTAGATTTGACAGGATGGAAAGATACACAACCATCAAAGAGCCTCCTCTCCTAAGTCACTGCATCAGAGACACACTGTATGGCACCCTTTACACAAGTGTAATAAAACACAGTGAAACTTGATTTTGGTTTCCACTTGTTATTCAGAATTTTGTATTTCAGACTGTTCATATTTTTTCAGAGAAATGTGATCCCCACCCCCAAACTTCGCTTATCAAGTTTCCATGATTCATGTTGTTGGTACATTTCATCTTGTGTTCCCCATTGCAGCAAAAATTATTAGTACCTACATTCCAGGTACTTTACACACCTTACCTCACTGTCCACTAAACCTACAAAAATCCCAGGTGAACGCAGCTCTGCATATTTGTAAAGGAACAGATGGAGCCCGAAGCCTTCTACCAGGCTCGCCCAGCCCCTTTTCTGAAGCCTTTCCTTAGGAGCAAGGCAAGACTCTGTTACTACTCTTCTCATTTTTAACAAGATTTAAGTGATTTAGGGGAATTTTTCATAGAGATTATTTGCTCGTAAAGATCAGCTAATAAAAAGACTTTTGCGTGGAATCTAAATTTGTCTGGAAACAATCCCAAACATTGCTGAAGAAATGTAAAGATTTCAGCAATAAAACAGTGCTTCTAAAATGAAGAGGAAGCTACCGGGTTACACATTATAATAACTACAGGGGATCAGCTAAATTTCTGGTGCGTTTTCCTTCCAAGAAGTTCAGGAATGTGCTTTCTCCACACCCTTGTCGGGCCAGTTTCTCTAAGTTTGATCTGTGGCCCCCTGGCCCTACCGGAATCACCAGAGCATGTTAACATGCAGACTTCCAGCCCTAGCTTGGACCCCTAGAATCACTGGGTGAGGTCTGGTCATCCATACTTTAAACAAGATATCCAGGTGATTTCAGAACATCACCTCTTGTTTGGGATATTAGTGGGCAGTCACTGTTTGTCAGAGGAGGGAAGGAGTCCTTCCTTACAAAGGAAAAAGGGAAACCCAGCCAGCCCCCCAGGCACAAGGCTAGAAATACTGAAACCTAAGAACTGGGGTCACTGCCCCCCAGACTTAATCCTCATCTACTCTCCCACATTTGGAGTATCAGCTCCTCTTTCAGACTTTATTTCTTTAGCCATCTCTACATCTTCTGGGATGGAGAGGAAGAGGATAGTCATCTGCAAATTTACCAAGCAAATTTCCAATTGAAAAGGGTCCCAAATCACCAGCAGATGGACTCAAAAGTTTCAAGAAACCTGCCTGATTGGGTAGCCCTTAATGAGCAATAATGAGGCGCCTTTCCTGTCAACCTGACTAATCTACATTCGCATGGATGTGATTCTGGGAAAGAAACTGAAGTGTAAAGAACTGAAAGGTGAACAGAGGGGTCTGCTGGATGCAAATGTTCTACGACTGGACTGTGATCATGGCTGCACAACTCTGTGGATTTACTAAAGATGGATGAATCACTTCACCAGGGTGAACTGTAAGGGATGTAAACAAACGTGTTGCTAATCAAAGCGGCAGTTGGTTAACATATGTTCCAAAGGGACTCAGTTTATATAAAGGAGCTGATATTGGAGCACTTACAATTGCAGAGGCTAAGATGCCTCTTCCTCGTCATCCCAGATACTGTGTAGGGCCCCATCTAGGCAGATGTGCTGGGCATTATACAGAGCAGTTACACAGAAAAGACAAAACCTCCAGGAGTCTACAGACCACACTCAAGTGGATATGATAACCAACACTGACAGGAGAAAGACTGTGGGCATTTATTTCCCACTGGAGGGAAAAGAAACTGGTAATTAGTGAGATGGTGAGGAATTTATGCCCAAAGAGTATGTGAAGGCCACAACAAAAATTAATAACGGGAAAAACAAGCATTCATCAACAAATCTTTATTTCGTAGCTGCTAGATGCTTTAAATGGAGTAGGAAATGGAAACCCATTCCAGTATTAAAAAGGAATACGAAATACTTGCTAAAACAATGGCAGAATGAATTTATGGGCATGTAGATATCAATAGTTAAGTGATCTAAGAAAATTTCAAAAAAAAGCATCAGCATGAGTATCCACTTGTGCATCTTAAATAATCACAGACTTAACTCCATCAGAGAGTAAATGATAGGGGTGAGCCTGAATCTATTCAGACAGGAAGTTATGAGCTAATTTAATGTACTGTGTGTGTGAGTCGCTAGTCATGTCTGGCTCTTTGCGATCCCATGGACTGTAGCCCACCAGGCTCCACTGACCATGGGATTCTCAAGGCAAGAATACTGGAGTGGGTGGCCATTTCCTTCTCCAGGGGATTTTCCTGACCCAGGGTTCGAACCCGGGTCACCTGCACTGCAGGCAGATTCTCTACCATCTGAGCCACAGGGAAGCCCAATTTAATGTACTAGGCTTTTACGAAAACGTGTTTCTTTATAAAGGAAGAAAACAAGAAAAAATTGTATGTTAGACAGTGGTGACTCATTTATAACCTGATTTAAGCCTTTAAGAGGTAAAGATTATCCATATTTTACAATATGAACATGCTGAGGCTCAGAGAGTTTAAGCAACTGGCTACCCATTGCTCGGCTCTAAATGTAGGTACTGTAATCAAATCCTGGTGTGTGTGGCAGTGGCAGTTCTTTCTACTAACCCCACTTTCTTCTCTCACCTTACCTAAAGCCACTCAAGCTCCAGAATTCCTCATCCTATGTTTCCAAGATGCCTGCAGCTTTGCGTTTACCTGCAGAGCCATGAAAATTTTTAGGTGGTTTATAAGCAGTTCTCATGTGCAGGGCTAGTCCAAAGTGTCCTTTTGGGAAAGGGATTAGTGAACCAGTTTACTTCCGCCAGGCTGGAGAGGCACCAGCCCTCACTGTCACTCCTGGCAAACTTCTAACAGGTCCATCTGCTGGAACTGGCACAGCATCCCTCACAAGACAGGAAGCCGTGAGGTCCAGGAAGAAAGCATATTCAGGTGGAAAACAAGAGAGGAGGAAGCCTGTTCCTAGTAGGACAGGCAGAAGGGCAGCATCACTGCCTGGGCCAAGGGGACTCAAGGCGCCCATCTCCCCTGGAGCACTCTCCATCTCCTGGACCACGTGGACTGTCTCATATCCTCACCTAGAGAGAACGGAAGTTGTCCTAGTGACCTGAAGACGGCGCCATGCTTCTTTTTCTCTCTCTCCCTCTCTTTCCCTTCCTCTTTCTCTCTCTCTCTAGCTGCTGGGGGTCTTAGTTGCAAGTACCCAGGATATTTAGTTGTAGCATGTGGGATCTAGTTCCCTGACAGAGATTGAACCCAGACCCCCTGCACCTGGAGAGCAGAGTCTTAGGCACTGGACCACCAGGGAAACTCCAATAGTTCCATGTTTCAATATCTAACCATTCCCCACCTCCAGTTGTACATTTGCTACAAAAGACTAAGTGGACAAAATATAAGGACACAATAGAGCCAAGGTAACTCAATATACCACCTTTTGTCTGAGCTTTCATGACTCCAGAAGCTAGAGGTCATTTCTTGAGACCTGAAGGGTTGTCACAATCCTCCCCACCCCCACCCCACACCCCCTAGAGACAAAACCTGGATTTCAGGAGAGGGGCTTGATCTGGGCATAGAAAGCCCTCTGTCTACCATCAGCCAGGTGGGCAGATCCAAGAGGGTTACAGCCATTTTCTAATAGGGATGACCTTTCAGATGGAGAAATGGATTCAGATGAACCCACAAAAGTCAATGCACTCCATAATTAAATTAAAATAACGCTAGTCACCGATGGGAAAGATATAGTATTTTAATTTTTCAAGCTTACACCCTGACTGATCACAAAAATGATTTGAAGTGGAAAGTGGTACACAGTAAGGATGCAATTAAACCAAATGGTAACATGAAAATAAAAGAAACAAACAAGGCAGGAGAAAAGTGACCCAAGACGTCAGTCATAAGAGCAAAAGGAGGTACACTGCTCGCTCTCACCTGCCTGCACCTACTCATTCCTCAAGATCCACAGCTGACTTCTAACAATTGACAAGAATCTCTTTTAAACTCCAGGTCATTTATGATGTGTGCCTCTTACTAGCCCCTCACACAACTGTGGGCCCCTGGTTATCTTGTGTACTGAGATATGCTGTCAAAGATTGAACTCTCTTTCTGCTCCACCAAGAAAAGGTCATGACAATTACCTTGGAATTCACTGAAGGTCCCTGTTCAAGGCAGGTGAAGCACCCTGGAATCGATCCCTTAGAAGAAGGGGTATGCTGCTGCTGCTAAGTCACTTCAGTCGTGTCTAACTCTGTGTGACCCCATAGACAGCAGCCCACCAGGCTCCCCCGTCCCTGGGATTCTCCAGGCAAGAACACTGGAGTGGGTTGCCATTTCCTTCTCCAATGCATGAAAGTGAAAAGTGAAAATGAAGTTGCTCAGTCGTGTCCGACTCTTAGCAACCCCACGGACTGTAGCCTACCGGGCTCCTCCATCCATGGGATTTTCCAGTACTGGAGTGGGGTGCCATTGGTTTCTCCAGAAGAAGGGGTATAGTCTTCCTTTTTAGGTTTATCATGGTGAAGGAGATATGAACAGAGCCAGGGATGAGAACAGGTGGGGAACAACAGGAAGAGGAAGGACAGGTGCTCTGAGTCCATGAGAACACAGACACCTAAGCCTTCTGCAGCTCAGGATGTGCTGGGTCCTGGCGAGGAGAATGGACGACTCTGAGGGGTCGGCACATCTGTGCTCAGAACAGAGGCCAGCCCAGAGACCCATCCCAGCACTGAACTTGCTGGCCACCTGTCTAGACAGGCTGCCTCTCTGCTGTTGGGTTCTAGCATTTTTTTAAATTGGAGTATAACTGCTTTACAATGTTATTAGTTTCTGCCGTACAATGAAGTGAATCAGCTATATGTATACATATATCCCCTCCTTCGTAGATCTCCTTCTCCCACTCCCCAAACCCACCCGTCTAGGTCATCACAGAGCACCCAGCTGAGTTACCTGTGCTGTACAGCAGGTTCCCACTAGGGTCCTAGCTATTTCTAAAGCTCAATACCATCACTAAGAATTGCCCTCAGACTAAAGATGCTGCGAAAGCTTTGGGTACTCATTGGCCCTAGGGGTGCCCTGGACCCTGATTCCTAATTTTGGGCTCAGACACCCTATTACTTTAAGAAATGTATGCCTTCTCAATCTGAGAATGAGTCCTGAATCTCACATCTTCTGGGCCCCTAAGGCAAGGCCACCAGCACATGCTCAGAACTTCTTGCTGATTTCTCAGGAAGAGTCACGTTCCCCGACTGTCACCCTACCCCCACACTTTACCAGCAAGAAGCTAAACTCTCTGAAGTGGAATAACACTGAAAAACAAAACATCTTTTTAACTCAAAACACAAACTCTTTTCAAAATGTCATTTCCGGAAAGAAAGCCCTTCCATTTGTGCTGGCAGAAATGGGGTGACTTTTAAAAATAAATATTGAACCTTTACTGCCTGTGAACAGTCTTCTGTTACCCTGGCAACATATTTCCTCTTATCGTTAATGTAGGACAAAGTGGATAACTTTGGGTGAATCAGAGAAATTTTCCTCCAACCATTTGTCATGTCAACGTGCTTCTTGTGCTCTCCTGGGCTGATTCCTAATCTATTAATGATGCAGGGAATCAACTATTAGCACCAGGTTATTACCTGCAAATAAGATATTGTGACCAATGCATCATAAACCATACTTGGAACTTAAACTTGAGTTTCCTTTCCCACGCTAGGGAGATTATATGTTAATCAGGTCACACACTATGATCAAGGGCACAGTTCTGTGCAATGACAACCTATGAGCATGCCAGGGGATGAAAGTTTAAAGCCCACAAAGGAAAGAAGCTCACAGACACTCTGGCACGAAGACATTTATTGACTTGAATCTCTATTCTTGTCCCTTGCATGTGCATCTGCTAAGTCGCTTCAGCGGTATCTGACTCTTTGCGACCCTATGGACTGTAGCCAGCCAGGCTCCTCTGTCCATGCGGTTCTCTAGGCAAGAATACTGGAGTGGGTAGCCATTCGGGTAGTTATTCCCCTCTCCAGGGGATCTTCCTGACCCTGGAATTGACCCTGGGTCTCCTGCATTGCAGGCAGATTCTTTACTGTCTGAGCCACCAGGGAAGCCCATTCTTGTGCTTTACCCACTTTCTAACAAGTGAAACTATCAAAGACTGGAAGAAAGGAGAGAGAGAAAGGAGAAGGGACTCATCTGGCTACTAATTATGCTAAAGATTTTCATGCCTTTATTTTCAAATGCTGCAGTTCTATGAGGTAGCAATTAGCAGCCTCATCTTACAGATATGGAAACAGAAATACTGGATTCCAACTCTCTATCACCTTGTATATTTCTGCATAGATGGACAGACATATGTATATGTATATCTGTCTACTTACCTACCTACCTACCTGAGATATCCATAAAATTCACCTTTTTAGAAAAAAGTGTACAATTCAGTAGTTTTTAGTACTGATTGATTCACAGACTTGTGCAAGCATCACTACTATCTAATTTAAGAACATTTCATCACCTCCAAACAAAACTCCATACCTACTGACAGTCATTTCCTTCTCCCGTCAGACCCAGGCAACAACCAGTAGACTTTCTGTCTCTACAGATCTGCCCATTCTAGGAATCATCTAACTGGTGATCTTTTGTGACTAGCTTCTTTCACTTAGGATATTTTCAAGGTTCATCCATTCTGTAGCAGGTAATCAGGACCTTGTTCTTTTTTATTGCTAAATAATATTCCATTGTATGAATATAGCATATCTTGCTTAACTCATATTTAACATGAAGCCATTTCTGAAGTTTATTGTTAAGTTCTGTTTTAAATTAGGAAAAGTGACCCATGTGTGCCTTTATTGGAATGGCCTTTAAAGCTCTTCTTGACTCTCCATGGAGCTCTGGGGCATCCTCAACCAGAGCTCTGTAAACAAAGTATGTTCCCTCGCCTGAGACAGCACCATCCACCTACAATTGTCTCTATGGCCCAAATCAGGTGCCCTCGTGGAGCCTCCAGCTGAGTAAAGAGGGCAAGACTGAATGAGGCGTGACTATGTAGAAACGCTACCTACTCTGTGCACAGGGTCCCTGACCTTCAGCAACATTTTATACAGGAATAAAGGAAACCAAAGAAGCAGCAAACGTTTACTGCCCTGAAAATAGATATAACAAGGCTACTCATCAGATAGATATTCCTTATCTCACCAGGAATGGTAAATATTGGTCCTTCTGTAACTTATTTCAGGAGGCAGTTTAGTTACTTGTTCTCTGCAATGATTACTGCCACATGGATGATGAATCAGTGTGTGTGTACGTGTGTGTATGTGGGTGTGCATGTATGTGCATATGTGTTTATCTTCTGAGAACTGAGACTTCTAATCATGGTTCTGTTACCAGTCAGCCTCCAGGTCTCTAGCGCAGCAGCCCATCTGTAGATGGAGGTCAGTAGTAACTGCTTTCATTACTTTACAGGCCTATTGTGAGGATCAAATATTTATGAGATCACTTGTACATGTTAAATATTTTTATTATGCAAAAGCCTGCTATTGTGGTGGTTCACTCTTCACCAGGGCAGAGACCATCTGACTCAAAACTTCTAATATTACTTGATTCTTTTCCCTTCTGTGATCCAGAAAAATATTTGGGTTCACAGTTAAGGGGAAGGAGGTACAAATTCCTGGGGCCACAGTAGGAATGAGAAGAATGCAATTAGTTTTCTGCCTGAACATGGTTTATTAGCCTTGCTTGCATTTAATGGCATGCACAGAACAAGAAAGGAGGAACTTCACCGTTCAGTCTGTCTTTGCAAATTATCTGTTCAATGGTGACAAAAAGACTGTCTGCCATGCAAGTGCCCTGGAAGAGCTTATGTTTCCTCTCATTAGATAACAAGTGAGCCCAGACCAAGACCTACTCATTTCAGAGCATGCTTAAAATACAGCAAAAGGAAGGAAGCGGATGGGACCTCCAGTTTGTAATGTGAATTAGTTTTACAGGAATATGATAAACATTTGTCCTTGGGCTTTATGAAAAAGGAGTTTTAGTTGAAAAGTAAACAAAGTAAAAACAAAGCAAGATAAAGCAAAGCCACCATTTTTAATCCTTCAGAGAATCAAGGGAAAGAATTTGCTGAATCACGTGCTACGTACATTTGCTACACTGCAGGGGATCAAGCAGGAAGGGTCTAAAGCCAGCCTAGGTCCTGTCCTTTCGTCCATCACTTCCAAGTTAACAGATAAAGACAGTGCTGCCCGTGGGTAGGGATGGAAAGGCACTAAGGATTGGCCACGGGCCACGTGTCAGGGTCTCTTACGTTGTGAGACATTCAAATTGTAACAGACCCTGTCACACATTCTTCCCAGGAGAGCACAAGCAGCACAGTAGACACCCCACCCCAGCACAATGTGGGCCGCCAGCCCTTCTAGAAAGACAGGAGGATTGATTTCCTGGTGTGGTGCCTAAGGAAGAAGGCCAGGGAGAGACTCGGAGCCCTGCCCTCCTCTCCTGGGAAGAATGCAGACACACCACTTTCCTTTTGTCTCTGGGGTCTGAGCACATAGGAGGCTCCAGTGCAGATGGCCCGGTGCCTGCTCAGGGTGGCCCTGTCTGCAGAGCCAGCCAATCCAGAGAGCACTGGTCTTGAAGGGATGTGAGAGAGCTTGGTAAACACTGAGCTCCCTGGGGGAGGGAGTTGTGCAAAAGCACAGACAGACAAAGAGAACTCAAGACCACCCTCGGTCTGCAGATGGAACAGCCCTGGACAGGGAGGGGGTGGACAGGCTCTTTTCCTTTACCCTCCAGACTTCTGTGTCCAGTTTGACATTCACTTTTTTTTTTTTTTTTT
>SJYC01016176.1:0-22621 GCA_006408675.1 Madoqua kirkii | reverse complement strand
TTTTTTTTTTTTTTTTTCTGAATTGCATTCATTTTGCAATGATTTTGTTGCTGCTTTCTTTCTTGGACAAGTTGGTAGGTAACAACCTGAACCCAGGAAATGAAGTTTGTCAGAGATCTCCTAGGACCATCCACCAGAAAGATGGAAGGAAATTCACACCAAAGGGATGCCCCTAAGTCTACCGACATCTGTGACCTCAGTCTGAAGGCTCACGCCGGGTCCTGTTACCTCTGGGCTGCTAAAGCAAAAGCGAGCAGGGTGGGTGCAGGGAAGGGAAGTAAGGACCAGGGGGAGGAAGGTTGCTTCTGAGAAGAGTTTAGAAATGGAGATGGAGATAGCAGGCTGTTGGCTGTATCTCACACAAATCTGCTTTTGGACTTCTTAGTTAGGAGGCAGGTTGTAAGCATCTTCAGAACGCATCTGAATTTATAGGTTAATTAGCATAAGCTCTAAAAGATGTGCCACTTATAGCAAGATGACCCTCAAAAACAGAACTGAAAGCAAGCTAATGAGAAAATGACAGTTTGAGTGTATGCTATATGCTGAGTGTTCTAGAAAATCTCTCCAGAAAAAAATGAACTGTTGGCTCTGACCCCTTAGATCCAAGACTATATCTAAGACAAGGAGAATTAGAATTCAGATGCTTAGAACCAAAGGAAATTTAGAGGTCAAGTGCCCCAAGTCCTGGATTTACATATATATTTTAACATTTGTATATTAAAGAAAAAAAATCAAGGTTCGAAGAAATTGATTTGCCCAAGGTTACACAGCTGTGAATTCCAGAACCAAAAGCAGATCCCTGATTTCCTGTCACTGAAGCTGTTTTCATTAAAACACATGAAGGCTCTCCTCCCCATCCCCTCAAGCCCACATCCTGGGAAGGGTTTATCCCAGCAATCCCACTACTGGGCACATGAGAAAACCACAATTCAAAAAGACACATGTACCCCAGCGTTCATAGCAGCACTGTTTACAATAGCCAGGACAGGGAAGTAACCTAAATATCCATCAACAGAGAAATGGGCAAAGGAGATGTCTTACCTGTATACAATGGAATATTACTCAGCCATTACAAAGGAATCAAATAGGGTGATTTGTAGAGACATGGATAGACCTAGAGTCTGTCATACAGCATTAAATAAATCAGAAAGAGAAAAACAAATATCATATTAAGGCACATAGAAGGAATCTAGGAAAACGGCACTGGTGAACCTATCTGCAGGGCAGGAACAGAGACACAGACATAGATAACGGACTTGTGGGTACAGTGGGGGACGGAGATGGTGTGATGCACTGAGAAGGTAGCACTGTCACATACACACGACCATGTACAGGACAGACAGCTAGTGGGAAGCTGCTGTGCGGCACAGGGAGCTACAGTGCTCGGTGCTCTGAAGACCTAGAGGGGTGCCCGCAGGAGGCGGGAGGGAGGCTCAGGGGGGAGCAGATACACGTAGACATACAGCTGATTCACGCTGTGGTACCGAAGAAACTGATAACATTGTAAAACAATTACATTCCAAAAAAGAAAAAACAATAACAGAGGGAGACAGAATCTTAGAACAGGAGAGGGAAGGGGGCAGCCATGGGACAGGTCCTCTTCCTTTACCTTCCACACTTCTATGTCCAGAAGTCCTTTTACCTACATATGAAGAGAGTCTCAAAGGGGTTAAATGACCTGTCCCGAATTCCTCAGGAGTTACTGACATAGCTGAGCCTGGGGCTCTTTGATCACTGTTCGGGGACTTTTCTCCTTCTTAAAGCTCCTTCAGGTGTCTGGTGCCTTCTCGGATGAAACGCGTCCAGAAAAGTGGTCTCAGGACATCTCTGATGCTCAGTGAGGGTTCCGTTAAAACCACATCAGAGCTTCAGCCCTCACTGGGATGAGACTTGTGTCAGTTGCCATGTTGACTGAAATGGTGCCCCCCTCCCTCCCACCAAAGATATATCCACCAATCTCTGGAACCTTGGCGTGTCTGAAAAAAGGAGCTTTGCAGATGTAATTAAGCTAAGGATCCTGGGATGAAGGAAACATCTTGGAAGATCCTACGTGTGTGAAGTCTCTCCAGTCGTGTCTGACTCTTTGTGACCCTATGGACTATAGCCCGCCAGGCTCCTCTGCCCACGGAACTCTCCAGGCAAGAATACCGGAGTGGGTTGCCATGCCCTCCTCCAGGGGATCCTCCCAAGCCAGGGATCAAACCCACATCTCTTACGTCTCCTGCATCAGCGGATGGGCTCTTTATCACCAGTGCCACCTGGGATGCTGATGAACCTTAGCCAATGACAAGGGGCCTTCTAAGAGGAAGGCAGAGGAGGTTTGACACAGAGGGAAGAGCAGGCACGGGGGGAAGGCTCTGTGCAGACCAAGGCAGAGGCCAGGGTTATGTAGCCACAGCCACCAGAGTCTGGAAGAGGCAAAGCAAGATCCTCCCCTAGAGCCTTGGAAGGGAGCCCTGCCAGCACTTCAGCTGTGGGCTTCTGGCCCCAGAAATGTGAGATAAAGTTTCTGTGGTTCTGAGCCACCACTGCTACAGAAGACATGGGGAACTCACAATACATCCACAATCTCTACAGGTAAAATCATTCAGAAACAACAGCAGCAACAAACCAGACATCACAGACTGGAAAGGCAAATGTGGTATGTCCATACGATGGAGTATTATTCAGCCCGAAAAAGGAAGAAAAAACTGTCACACACCACCACATGCACCGCAACTTGCGGACATTATACGAAGTGAAAAAGTGAGAGTGAAAAGCGAAAGTCTCTCAGTCGTGTCCGACTCTTTGCGACCCCCATGGACTATACAGTCCATGGAATTCTCTAGGCCAGGATACTGGAGTGGGTAGCTGTTCCCTTCTCCAGGAGATCTTCCCAACCCAACCCAGGGATCGAACCCAGGTGTCCCACATTTGCAGGTGGATTCTTTACCCACTGAGCCAGCAGGGAAGCTCAGGTGAGAAAGGGCCATCGCAAAATCAAACGAACAAACAAGACCCCACAAATACCGTATGATTCCATTCACATGAGATACTCAGAGTAGTCAAATTCATAGAGACAAAGTGGAATGGTCACTGCCACGTGCTGTGGGGAGAGGGGGATGGGGATTACAGTTTAATAAGCACAGACTTCAGTTTTATAAGACATAAAGGGCTACGGAGCTGGATGCTGGTGACGATTTCACAACACCCTAAGTCTGTGTAATACACAGACCTATACTCTGAAGCATGGTTAAGACGTTACATTTTATGTTACGTGGTGTGTGCTCAGGTGTGTCCAACTCTCTGTGACTCCATGGATTGCAGTCCACCAGGCTCCTCTCCATGGGATTCTGCAGGCAAGAATACTGGAGTGGGCTGCCATTTCCTACTCCAGGTATATTATGTGGATTTCACTGTAATTTTAAAAATGGGGAATACCCAAACCAAAACAAGGATTATAGTATTTACAACAAATCAGACCCATCCTGCTGCACCTACAGTGGATCAGAGAATAAAGGTGGAGGGAGGAGCTCGGGTTTTCTGCTGGGAGCTGGGCCAGGCTGACTCATGAGCTGTCACATAGCCTGCTCACAGTGCAGGACGATTTTCTAGATCAACACCCATCTGAGAGGGATAGCACGCCCACTGGGTGGGTCTTGACTCTGCCCGGAACCCTGCTGCAAACTGCTCCCAGAAGCCCCACCTCAGTGGATCTGTGTGGAAAGGTTGCAAGGTCTCACCTCCACCATTGGCCCTCACGGAGGCCTGAAGCCAGCGTGGTAAGGGGCCCTCACAGCCCCTACAAGCGTTGAAGTACTTGGCCTCCAGGGAAAAAGCAGAGCGAGCAGATGTGTCTTCAACACGGCACGTTCTTGGATCCAGTTTTCTTTTAGAGATTCCTTCCCACAGCAGTTGGACTAAATCTGAAGGTAATCAACACCCTGCCCTCCTCAGTCCTTTGTCTCCCCAACTCTTGTTTAAGGGGCCCACAGTCCCACATGTGGCCTGAAGAGACAGCTGCCTCCATCCATGCTGTCTACAGATGTGGGGGCTCCAAGCTGGGGGTGGCATTCACTGTCTTCCTGCCCCTTTAGCTATAGCCAAACATCTGGAAAATAGTTCTGGTGTTTTATTTATTTGTTACTGAATTAGAATCAACATACAATATTATATTAGTTTCAGGAGTACAGCATAGTGATTTGGTATTTTCATGCATGGATTACTCCAGTAAGTCTAAAAACCCCATCTTCCTGCAGTTTTAAAATGAAATTTCCTAACTGCTCCCACCTAAACAGGTTTATTTCAGTCCCATGTAGCAGATCAAACTTGGGAAGCTCAAAGGAAATGCTGCTGAGTCTCTCGCAGGGCTCCTTGCTCTGTGGAGGGACGAGGGACAGATTCAGAGGACAGACAAGGACCACTGCACTTGTGTCTTGGGATGAGATGGCTGGACTTAAAACGACACTCTGGATGCGTCACATCCATCTTCTCCAATAGCTTTCTTAAGGATGTGCATGACCTTGGGCCCCAAACCCTGCCTTGAAGTATCCTTGGACTCGCAATAAAAGCCTTATTAAAAGGGCCATGAAAAATCCCCCTTACCGCAACTGAGGGTGGGAAGTGGGGGTCCACTTCTCAGTGTCACTCCAGCCAGTGGCACCACTGTTTGCTGTCCAAAGCTCTCCTCTACCTGCCCTCCCTGTCTGCCCCCCAACTCCATTTCCATCCATTAGTGTGTTTCATTTGAAGTGAAATTCACATAACATCAGGTACACCATTTTAAAGGGAACAACTCCATGACATCTAGGATATTCACAAGGTTATGCAACCACTTCCTCTATTTCTGAAGCAGATTCATCACCAATAAGCAGCTATTCCCCACTCTCTCCCTGCCCTCAAGTCCACGTAACTGCTTTCTCTATGGACTTATCTATTCCGGATATTTCATGTAAACAGAATCATATTGTATACGGTCTTCTGTGACCGCTTCTACCACTTGGCATAATGTTTTCAAGGTACATGCATGCCATAGCACGTGTCAGAATTCCTTCCTAAGGCTGAGGGACTGTCTCTAAATACTACGCTATGTTTATCCATCCATCCATGTACTCGTGGGTTGTTTTCCCTTCTGCCTGGTGTGAGCAGAGCTGCTGTGAACAGGGGGGCACACTCATTGGAGGACTCCCTCCCATTCTTCACACTGCAGTCTGATCCTGTCACTTGATGCTCCAGCTACAATCACTTCAATACTTCCCACCATCCTCAAGGTAAAGCCAAACTCCTGACTGTGATCTCTGAGGTCCTCACACTCGGGCCCCTCTCTTCCTCTAGCATCCTCTCTCTCAGCCATACTCCTGCCCAAATGACTTGGTTTCTTGGGTATGCTGTACTTGTCCTTGCTGCTGAGCCTCTGCCATTGCAGTTTCCTCTTCCTGAAACACTGTTCCTCTGGGTCAGGAATTGCACTGACAACCTGCATCTCAAATCTAATTAGCTGGACTAGGTCCAGCACAGAGGCAGCACTGCCCCTTGTCCTGCATTTCATGGGCAGGAAGGCATCACGGGGCTTGCTGTGGGATTAGGAAGACTACACCCACAGAAGATGCCCAGGGACACCTCGGGGGCCACTCAGATTCATGTCCTGGGTCCTTGGACCACACCTGCTGGGAAATTTGAATGCGGTGATGTGGATATAGTGAGCTGGTGTCTACAGAAGCAATGTGACTGGTCATGTTCCCAGAACCCCATTGGGCATCCTGACCCACCTCTGCTCAGCACACATCCTCACCCTGAGACCTGGGGTGGGTGTGAGGCAATGTTTACTTTTCCTGTGTGTGTGTGTGTGCGCTCAGTGGTGTCCAGCTCTTTGTGACCCTGTGAACCTTAGCCCTCCAGGCTCCTCTGTCCATGGAATTCTCTAGGCAAGAATACTGGAGTGGGTTGCCATTTCCTCCTGCAGGGGATCTTCCTGACCCAGGGATTGAACCCAGGTCTCTTGTGTCTCCTGCACTAGCAGGCGGATTCTTTACCACTGGGCCACCTGGGAAGCTACCTGGGAAGTCCTTACTTTTCCCATAAGAGTGGCTTAATATCTCACAGGCTTGTGGGCAGGCAGGCAGTGACTCTTTGACCTCTGGCCCCAAGTCTACTGTTGGCGTCAACTCAGGAGCTCAGTTCCACCCAGGGGCAGAAGCTGGTGGGGCAACTGCTGAGAAAGCAGGAACCAAGCTTCCCGGTGCGAGGCAGTCACACCTGAACTTGACAGGCTTCTTTCAGCCTAGGCCACAGGACGTTCTGGGTCACACAGGATGTGGGTTTCTAAGGGTGAGGAAGCCTACGCCCTCACCTCTAACGACTTTCTTCTCTTACTTCCATTAGGAGCCTCTGTTCCCTGAGTCTGTAGGCTCCCATGTGTACACACATGAGCACACACACATATGTGCACACACAGATATGCAGACACATATCGTAGCTCAGGTGGTAAAGAATTTGCCTGCAATGCAGGAAACCCGGGTTCGATCCCTGGGTTGGGAAGATCCCCTGGAGAAGGAAATGGCAACCCACTCCGGTATCCTTGCCTGGAAAATCTCATAGACAGAGGAGCCTGGTGGGCTGCAGTCCATGGCGTCACAAAGAGTTGGGCATGACTGAGCAATTAACACTTACTTGTACACACATTTGTACACACAGACCCACGTGGCTCAAACACAGTCTTCATTTCCTCTTTTCTAGCTTCTAAATAACAGTTTAATATAACCATTCCTCCTACATAATTCCTCATAGACTCTTTTTCATTCTTTTTTTCCCTCACATTCTCTATCCTTCCAGTTTCCAGCATGAAGTAGACACTGCCTGAGAAGATAGTGTTACACAGACATTCTCTACTTTCTTTCCTCCGCACGTGAGAAAAAGATGGAAAAAGAGACCCTTGTGTATTTCCGAGAGCCTTGAGGACCAAGACGGTGGTTCTGAGGGGCGCCCATGTGTCACTTACCTCCAGGACCTTCCCTGTGATGAACTGGTGGCAGGCTTCACATTTTACCCCGAAGAGCCCCTGGTAGTCCTTTTCACAATATGGAGCACCATCCCTGCAGGATAAAGACAGCTCAGCGTCCGAGGGCAGGAAAGACGCCCAGACCCCATCTCTCTCTGCCCAGTTGCACAGAAGGGGAGCAGAAGCTATTTCTTGTTCAACTACCATTCACATGCCTGGAGGAGCCCTGATGGGGCAGGGTCAAAACCCGCAAGAGCACACTCTCCAGCGAGAGTGCGAGGTCCTCCAGGCCACGTGGGAGTAACAGCCAAATGGCTGTCGCTGCTCATTCCTCGACTGCCTCAGACCATCACTAGCAAAAACCACGGCGTCCCTCTCTGCAGCACCAGCCTGGCGGGCTTCAGCTGTAGTCCCACGCTCCTCTTCCTTGTCTCCTCCCCGACACCTCCTTGATTCACACACCAGAGCCTCCAAAGAGCGCAGAGACGCCTTCTCCTTGGCCCCGAGGGAGCCTGGGGGCCCAGGGCCTCTCAACCATCCTCCTGCAGCTGCCTTCATTTACCCCTTGCATGCTGCTAAGTCGCTTCAGTCATGTCCAACTCTCTGCGACCCTATGGACTGAGGCCCGCCAGGCTCCTCTGTCCATGAGATTCTCCAGGCAAGAATACTGGAGTGGGCTGCCATGCCCTCCTCCAGGGCATCATCCCCACCCAGGGATCAAACCTGCATCTCTTATGTCTCCTGCACTGGCACGCAGGTTCTTTACCACCTGGGAAGCCCCTCATTTACCTTACGACACAGCTAAAATATCATGTTCTAGGTGTGCCATCGCATGGGAGAGTTAAAACGTCTCCAGACAGCCCAGTTACCTAGCTCCGCACAGGCGTCAGCGTTAAAGGCGGAGCAGTTCTCTCTGGCTGTGCCTCAGAATCACCTCTGTAGTTTCTGCCTCCCGAATACCAGGGTTTCCTTTACCCCAGATCTGCAGAATTAGATTTCTAGGGGGTGGGGCCCAAGCTACTTATTTAGTTTCACTCCGTATATTCATACATTAAATAAAAATTTTTTTTAATAGATGCTGGAAAATTTTCCCTTACTGCTTCTAGGCTCTCCCCCCACCCCATGCTCATTCTTTCCTCAATTTAAAACGTAACCACTGTAACTAGCTATTCAAGGCCACACTAAACAAAACCCCCAAAACGTCACCCGCTCTAGCTCTTCTCAACGCCAGCCTCTGACTCTAAGAAAACTACTCCAGAGTGGTCCTAAAGGGCTCTGGGCCTGGACGCTGAGTTTCTTTTCGGGGGGATGGGGGCGGCCAGACACGGGGAGGGCCAGCAGATACGGCTGAGACCTGGAAGGAGGATAAAGGTTTACTATCAGTAGTTTCAAATGGGGAAATGACGTGGGGTGGGGGCGATTAGCGAAAGTAAAATTACCAAATGCTTAATTGGTTGCAACATACAGCCTACCATTATGTCAGCGTCGTTAATTGTTACATTAAGCCACGATGAACATTTCATTCCATTTATAGCGGGCAACAACAGAAGAATAAAATTCCTTCCCAAAGTTTCACAGCAAAAGGTTCATATGGACTGTGGAATGTGAAGGTCTTTCATTATGTCTGATGGGCTGGGCTGGGCTGGGCTGGGGTGTATTCCAGGAGCCAGCGCAGGGCAGCCCGCGACGCCCCACCCCCGCTGAAGGCTCCATCCGCGCCTGCGCCCCGGCTTACTTGCTGATGTACTCGCCGGTGAGGACTTTCCCGCAGGACTTGCACTTGAAGCAGCCCAAGTGCCACTGCTTCTCCAGCGCCAGCAGGGCCTGTCCATTCTTGATGTCCCGTCCGCAGCCAGCGCAGTCTGGAAGAGAGCGGCCGCGGCTCTTACTCCATGTTTGTTAAATCCATAGTTTTGCTAATCCAAGCAGGTGGCCCCCCTTTGATCTCCAACATGCACCCACCACACACTCTATTTACTCCAGCGCCATTTCATTCCGCGTTCTCGCCCAGGAGACTCGCAGACCCCCCATCCTCCCTGAGAGCGGGAGCATCGAGAGCCTCAGCAGAACCTGGGGGCCCAGGGCCTCTCAACCATCCTCCTGCAGCTGCCTTCATTTACCCCTTGCATGCTGCTAAGTCGCTTCAGTCATGTCCAACTCTCTGCGACCCTATGGACTGAGGCCCGCCAGGCTCCTCTGTCCATGAGATTCTCCAGGCAAGAATACTGGAGTGGGCTGCCATGCCCTCCTCCAGGGCATCATCCCCACCCAGGGATCAAACCTGCATCTCTTATGTCTCCTGCACTGGCACGCAGGTTCTTTACCACCTGGGAAGCCCCTCATTTACCTTACGACACAGCTAAAATATCATGTTCTAGGTGTGCCATCGCATGGGAGAGTTAAAACGTCTCCAGACAGCCCAGTTACCTAGCTCCGCACAGGCGTCAGCGTTAAAGGCGGAGCAGTTCTCTCTGGCTGTGCCTCAGAATCACCTCTGTAGTTTCTGCCTCCCGAATACCAGGGTTTCCTTTACCCCAGATCTGCAGAATTAGATTTCTAGGGGGTGGGGCCCAAGCTACTTATTTAGTTTCACTCCGTATATTCATACATTAAATAAAAATTTTTTTTAATAGATGCTGGAAAATTTTCCCTTACTGCTTCTAGGCTCTCCCCCCACCCCATGCTCATTCTTTCCTCAATTTAAAACGTAACCACTGTAACTAGCTATTCAAGGCCACACTAAACAAAACCCCCAAAACGTCACCCGCTCTAGCTCTTCTCAACGCCAGCCTCTGACTCTAAGAAAACTACTCCAGAGTGGTCCTAAAGGGCTCTGGGCCTGGACGCTGAGTTTCTTTTCGGGGGGATGGGGGCGGCCAGACACGGGGAGGGCCAGCAGATACGGCTGAGACCTGGAAGGAGGATAAAGGTTTACTATCAGTAGTTTCAAATGGGGAAATGACGTGGGGTGGGGGCGATTAGCGAAGTAAAATTACCAAATGCTTAATTGGTTGCAACATACAGCCTACCATTATGTCAGCGTCGTTAATTGTTACATTAAGCCACGATGAACATTTCATTCCATTTATAGCGGGCAACAACAGAAGAATAAAATTCCTTCCCAAAGTTTCACAGCAAAAGGTTCATATGGACTGTGGAATGTGAAGGTCTTTCATTATGTCTGATGGGCTGGGCTGGGCTGGGCTGGGGTGTATTCCAGGAGCGAGTGCAGGGCAGCCCGCGACGCCCCACCCCCGCTGAAGGCTCCATCCGCGCCTGCGCCCCGGCTTACTTGCTGATGTACTCGCCGGTGAGGACTTTCCCGCAGGACTTGCACTTGAAGCAGCCCAAGTGCCACTGCTTCTCCAGCGCCAGCAGGGCCTGTCCATTCTTGATGTCCCGTCCGCAGCCAGCGCAGTCTGGAAGAGAGCGGCCGCGGCTCTTACTCCATGTTTGTTAAATCCATAGTTTTGCTAATCCAAGCAGGTGGCCCCCCTTTGATCTCCAACATGCACCCACCACACACTCTATTTACTCCAGCGCCATTTCATTCCGCGTTCTCGCCCAGGAGACTCGCAGACCCCCCATCCTCCCTGAGAGCGGGAGCATCGAGAGCCTCAGCAGAATCAAGGGCCTGGACGTCCTTCATCTGTTTATTTCCTTGGGGGTGATTTAAACAGCCTCTGAGCTCCAGCTGGCCCAGAGAATATTTAATTATAGCGTCTTGGCTGTGATTTTAAGAAGACGCTCCTCGGCCTTTATTAATTGAGGGCACCTGCGAGTAGCTAAGTACCAGCTCCCCCTCCCCCTCCCACGCTGGCTGCCTCCCTTAGTACTATATATGTATATATATGCGACTTCTGGAGCAGTGCCTGTAAGTCTCATTTTTGTAAACAGGACTCTACTTCCTTATCACCCTAAACCAGACTTTCCAAAATTTGTGATCAATTCAGTGGCTCTTAATACCTCAGCTTTAAATTCTCCGTGGCAGGATCCTGTGAAGAAGATAAAGAAGGTATTTCTTCACAGTAAAGAATGTAGGCCCTGGAATGGGACACTCTGGTTCGGAACCCCAGCTCGCTCTTGGCTAACCACGTGACCCAGCCTAGTTCCCCCCTTTTCTAAGCCTTGGGATCCTCATATGAAAGCCAGGATGTTATTAGTGCCTGTCTCAAGTTCTCGGCTGAGGATTCAATGGAATAAAGGACTCAGGTCTCTATGAAAGTTTGCTATTATTATAGTTGCTGTTATTCTGATTATTAGAAACATCATTATTAGGGAAGCTGAGTATTTAAAAGAACCCAGAAGAATGTATAGGCATACACCATTTTATTGTGCTTCGAAGATAATACTTTTTTTTTTAAAACAAATTCAAGATTTGTGGCAATGCTACCTTGATCAAGTCTATTGGCATCTTTTCAAAAACCTTTGCTCACTTCATGTCTCTGTGTCACATTTCGGTAATTCCCCCAATTTTTCAAACTTTTTCATTATTATTATATCTGTTATGGTGATCTTGATCAGTCATATTTGATGTTACTACTATGACTCACTGAAGGCTCAGATGGTAACATTTTTTCAGCAATATTTTCTAATTCAGGTACTTACATTGCTATTTTAGACGTAATGCTATTGCACACTCGGCAGACTACAGCATAGAGTAAATATAACTTTCATATGCACTGGGAAAGCAAAAAATTTGTATGGCTCATTTAACTGCTGCATTTGCCTTACTATAGTGGTCTTGAACCAATCCACTGAGCACGCATTATCTCTGAGGATTGCATGTAAATTGGGCAACCTTTCTGGAAAGCAATTTAAATGCCTGCTGCTGCTGCTGCTGCTGCTGCTGCTAAGTCGCTTCAGTTGTGTCCGACTCTGTGTGACCCCATAGACGGCAGCCCATCAGGCTCCCTTGTCCATGGGATTCTCCAGGCAAGAACACTGGAGTGGCTTGCCATTTCCTTCTCCAATGCATGAAAGTGAAAAGTGAAAGTCGCTCAGTCATGTCCAGCTCTTAGCGACCCCATGGACTGCAGCCCACCAGGCTCCTCCGTCCATGGGATTTTCCAGGAAAGAGTACTGGAGTGGGGTGCCATTGCCTTCTCCAAATAGAGACATTTAAAATCAATGTACCTGAGAAAGGGAAAGAAGGCACTGCTGGCAGATTGCCCCTGATATCCTCAATTGATCACAAAAAATAAAGAAATGTGTAGCCAAGTCCCCTCGGTACACAAAGTGATTCAACACCCCCCTCTTCTGACCACATCTGTGGCTGCTGCTCCTGTACTAATGATGACATTTCTAGCCCAACTTGAATTCTCTCTTCTTCTAGAAAAACTTTCCTATAGTACCCGGCACAAGCTCAAGTCCCATAAAAATTCCTCCAAATGTCCCCCAGCAGTGGCTCACAATTACTGTGGTTTTCTTCCTTGCTGAGGTTTAAGTACACTTGACTTCTATTTTTTGACTACAGATGTGTTTCTGGTGACCTTTGGGCACTCAAGATTTACATAACCTTTAGATCCAACAATCTCATGGCTAAAATTTCACTCTGCAAATAAATTTTGAAAAGGATGTGCATGTGAATGTATGTGTTTCTATCCCCTGAGAAGTATATATTCACCCCCTACTACATTTTTGTAACAATAAAACTGAATGTGGACATTAATGAGAAAGTGGTTAAATTAATTATAGTATAGTCATTAATGGGATACTACACACTGTTAAAAAGAATAAGGTAGATCTGTGTGCAGACATGGAAAGATGTCCAAAATAGACTGGGTAAAAAAACAAGCTGTAAAACAGTATGTACAACATAAGCTCATTTTTCTAAATCATGAGAACGTAAAAAGAGTTGAGCAAATAAATATTTAAAAAGTTAAAAGTATACTATACAAGTTATGAATATTGAAGTTTAGAATTTCTGTAAGTACAGCCCATTATAAGCTAGTGTATATTATATGGTCACAAAGCATGAATTTTTTGTTTTTAAGCTGGGATTTACATGATGTCCAGCATCTCACCAAAATCCTTTCAGAGGGAATCACACATCTGGTAGTTTACTATAAAGAAAAAATGGAAGACCATGATATTTGCTCAACGCAATTTCTAAAGGATAACAGCACAAGATGAATATAAGATGAATTGGTAGGTTTTAATAAGTAAACTGATTAGATTCATTCTTCTGATTAGATTATGCCCACTAGGTGGCAGTAAAGATTTAAAATAATATGCAAGATGCCGGTTGGTTGAATTTTTTTCAAGTAGAAAATAAACTTTAGAGATGGCTTTTCATTTCTACAGCAGAGGCGCTCAGGGAGGTAGGCGGGGCTATTCATATCTCCCCTTCGCAACACTGGGGTCCAGGGAGATCAGAGGTGGGGAGACAGCCACGGGGCAGGCTTTAGAATTAGGAAGACTTGGGCACTAACTAGGAAAAGTTACTCTCTCTGAATCCTCATTTCTTCATCTCTGAAATGCAGACCCACTTCTCAGGTTGCTGGGAGGAAGAAGAAACACTCTGTATTGTGAAGTGCTTCATATGACTTAGAACACTTGGTACCTGTTGGTTGTTCCACATAGTTCTCCTTTCCTTGATAGGGTCTGAGCTAGGGCTAGAAACCAGGTTTCTTGACTGTCTTTCACTTTTTCTAAGCACATTAATGCCCAGATACCCCAGACCTCTAACAGTAGCAGAGACACAATCTTAGCACAGAAATGACCTCTCTGATTATTCTGTGCCAACGGCTTTGGTAAACCAGGCATATTGTGAGGGCTTCATAGACATACTCTTCAGGAGTTATTCTCCACAATCTATTATTCTTCACAGTAATGGAGACAAAATCCTGGCCAGTCAGCTTAGTTAGAGCGTGGTGCTAATAACACCAGAGTCACAGGTTTGATCCCCATATGGACCATAAAGAAGGCTGAGCAGTGAAGAACTGATGCTTTTGAACTATAGTGCTGGAGAAGACTCTTGAGAGTCCTGTGATCAGCATGAAGATCAAACCAGCCAATCCTAAAGGAAATCAACCCTGAATATTCATTAGAAGGACTGATGCTGAAACTGAAGCTCCAATACTATGGCTATCTGATGCGAAGCATTGACTCATTGGAAAAGACCTGATGCTGGGAAAGACTGAGGGCAGGAGGAGAAGGGAGTGACAGAGGATGAGATGGTTGGATGGCATCCCGACTAGAGGACATGAGTTAGAGTGAGCAAACTCTGGGCTAGTGAAGGATAGGGAAGCCTGGTGTGCTGCAGTCCATGGAGTTGCAGAGTCAGTCATGACGTAGAGACTGAACAACATGGAGTAAAAGTGCCTTGGCGTTTGGAAGCCTCTGACCTCACAGATGATGTCCTGAATCTCTCAGATCCTCCATGCCCTGCAGTGCCCTGGGGAGGGCACATATTCTACAGCTGATATTTTTTGAAAATATTTATTTATTTGGCTGTGTTGAGTCTTAGTTGTAGTATGTGGGATCTTAGTAGTTGTGGTGTACAGGCTTAGTTGCTCCAAGGCATGTGGGATCTTATTTCCCTGACCAGGGATCGAACCTGAGTCCCCTGCATTGCAAGGCAGATTCTTAACCACTGGACCCCTGGGCAAATCCCATCTACAGTTGGTCTTGATCATGTTTCATAGAGAAGCATTTACCAAATGTGAATGCCTAAGAGCCAGCCATCTGGTGAAACTGGGCTGGAAGGACAGGTTGGGGATGAGCCTCCTTCATCCCAAACCGCAAGACATAAATTAAGCAAATCAACAAAGATGGCCTTCTGGCCCAGAACACTGGCCCAGCTGATTCAAAATATTCTAGTGTACTCCACAGAGGTTACACATTCATTCCTCTCTGGACAAAACTGTATTCTCTCTTTAAACCTGACATCACACTGGGGAAAATAGAAAAGATGCAGAGATAAAAAGATTCGTGCTGATGGTTCACGCTTCCTATGCTCATTCCAACCAAGCTCTTTTATAAAGAACAAAATGTCCTCCTCTCTATCTTCATGTTTTTCAGCTGTTGAGAAAATTGTTTGCACGTCACTGGAGCAGCTGCTGATAAATATAGAAAGTCGGTTGATTGGCACTGGAATTATTGCCAAAGTCAGAAGTAGGTGAATATGAGGCAGCATCAAGGAAATCAACCCTCCAGCAACTTGCTGGTCCTCCCCTGGGGATAAACAATGGCCAAATGTGAAAGCAGAAGAAAGCTATAATAAGAAGGAGATGACAGAGGGTGAGATGGTTGGATGGCATCATCGACTCAATGGACATGAGTGTGAGCAAGCTCTGAGAGTTGGTGATGGACAGGGAAGCCTGGCATGCTGCAGTCCATGGGGTTGCAAAGAGTCGGACAAAACTGAGCAACTGAACAACATAATAACCTTAAACACTCTGCCCAAAGCATTTCATTCTTGGCACCAGAAGCCAAGAGAAAAATAGGGATTTGGCTACTTCTGTCCAAGTTAAGGGGCTTCCCAGGTGGCTCAGAGGGTAAAGCGCCTGCATGCAAAGTGGGAGACCCGGGTTCATTCCCTGGGTCGGGAAGCTCCCCTGGAGAAGGAAATGGCAACCCACTTCAGTATTCTTGCCTGGAGAATCCCATGGATGGAAGAGCCTGGTGGGCTACAGTCCACAGGGTCACAAAGAGTTGGCCACGACTAAGCGAAACATCCAAGTACACACCTGGCTTCATATTTACACCATTTTGTTCAAAGTCAATACATATCCTTGAGAATAGGGAACCTGTCTGTCTTTGCTCGGCATAGGGCCATGGACACCTGGGCTTCAAGAGGATTTAAGATGGAAAAGGTGACAAATGGCTCTCTGGAAGGTGACCTCTGTTCCCAGGCTAAGAAAGGTGTCATTAATTGGGCTGCCTTTAAAGTCCTGTCAGCCTAGATACCTGTGTTCTTTTTGAGAACAATTTCAGCCTTCCTAGAGTTTCCTGTTTGGGAAGGGTAAGAGCTAAAAAGATGTCTTCCTCTGTGAAGATGGCTCTGGGAACAGAAGGCTGAAGAATAAAACTAGAAAAGGGGTATCATGGGACCTGAATTCCCGATCATCCCCACCTTCCCGGCTCCTGTCAAGCCCAGGACCACCAGTGGAGGTGGAAGCTGCCACTCACAGTGGCTACCCGTCTGGGACTAAAGCTTCTAGAATATGGAATGGGGCTTTCCCCAGAGTCTTGAAACTTTTGGCTATTGTTTTAGAGCTGAAAATGATGATATTCCATCTCCTAGAGCAGGTTGCTAGCAGTACGCTGGCTGGACTTAGCAAAGGATTGTAGAATCTACCTGATGACTCAACCCCTACTGCCTCCCTACATCTGAAATTATCTTGTTAACATTTCTAGCATCCTTTAAAAAAAATTTCAAAAAAGCAGAGAGGAGAGTGGGTTGGGAGCTGTCTACACAGCAGGCCTGGGTGTTCGCTCCCCTATACTGTGAGAGGAATTAAAGGACCTTGGGAGAAGGGGGGACTGGCTCCCTGCTTCCCCCCTAGATGTTCACTAAATGGGGGTGCTCAGGCCCTGGTGCTGCTGTGGGTCCATGAGAAGCTTGATGTTAGAGTCTTGGGACAAACGTACTGGACTCTCCTGGGGCTTGGCGATGTTCATGAATGGAGTCTGGAGCCTGTGGGAGTCTGGAAGATTTGGGAATTAGGAAGCTGGCTGGCTGCCTTCCTGAAGGCAGGCGAAGGAGAGACAGAAGGCAGAGAGGTGGGCATGGCCACTGTTTGGCTCACTGAGGATGCCTGTGTGTCCTATGGCTGGCACCCACATCCAAGCACCGTGAATGAACCCACCTGAGAAAGCTACCTGCTGAGCATGGGAGATTTCACTAGAAAGAGACTGTGAGGAGCAGGGGCTTCCCAGGTGGTGCTAGTGGTGAAGAACCTGCCTGACATGCAGGAGACATAAGAGACGTGGGTTTGACCCCCAACTGGGGAAGAGCCCCTGGAGAAGGGCATGGCAACCCACTCCAGCTTTCTTGCCTGGAGAATCCCACGGACAGAGGAGCTTGGCGGGCTGCAGGCCATAAGGCTGAAAAGAGTCGGACAGGACTGAAGTGACTTAGCATGCGTGAGGCGTAGGGCCTGAGGCTGGGAAGGCTGGAGGGGGTTTGTTGAAATAGCTTAGCCAGAAATTGCACACTTCTGTCAAGGAATTCAAAATGGGCCCTATTTTTTTTTTTTTTTAATGTCTCCAGCCAGTGTTAGTTGAAAGTCAAGTATGACAATGCCAATATAACATCTTGTCCCCTGTACCTGTCATTTCCCTCCCCTCTCCCTGGACCCTCAAGGAACCCCAAGAAGAACAGGGAGGAGGTAATAAAAAGGGGTAGAAGAGGCTGTACTCCCTCTTTATTGCAGGTCTCCTATTTGGATATGATCTGAACTGGGAAAAGGGTACAGATCTGATCTAGATATGAGAATAAAGGCTTTTACTATACTGGACTTTTAAGAGCTGAAAGTGAGCACAAAGCTATGGAACTGCCTAAGATATTATTAAGGGTGAGAAAGGGAACTCTGATAGAGGATAATAAAAGTAGCAACAATGAAAAAATAAGACCATTGTTTTGTCCCACGAGTGTTCTGACCATTCTACATGCTGATTGTACAACTCACAGGGATGAAAAACTTCTGGGCAAAGAGACCTGGGGTCAAATTCCAGCTCTGACACAAAACCAAGGGACCCTGCGCAAGCTAGGTAATTCGGGCTTCAGCTTCTTCATTTGTAAAACAGACAAATGAACAGAACTTACCTTCTGGGGCTGTTGTGAGAGTGGACAGAACATGTGTAATCCATAAGCATGGTGTTGGGCATACGGTAAACAAGTCTATCCTCACACCTGCAGTAACCTCATAAAACCAACATTGCATCTTTCCCTTAAAAAATAACTGAAGTAAGTATGGATGTGAGAGTTGGATTGTGGAGAAAGCTGAGCGCCAAAGAATTGATGCTTTTGAACTGTGGTGTTGGAGAAAACTCTTGAGAGTCCCTTGGACTGCAAGGAGATCCAACCAGTCCATTCTGAAGGAGATCAGCCCTGGGATTTCTTTGGAAGGAATGATGCTAAAGCTGAAACTCCAGTACTTTGGCCACCTCATGCGAAGAGTTGACTCATTGGAAAAGACTCTGATGCTGGGAGGGATTGGGGGCAGGAGGAGAAGGGGATGACAGGATGAGATGGCTGGATGGCATCACTGACTCGATGGACGTGAATCTGAGTGAACTCCGGGAGTTGGAGATGGATAGGGAGGCCTGGCGTGTTGCAATTCATGGGGTCACAAGGAGTCGGACACAACTGAGCAACTGAACTGAACTGCACTGAAGTTAGACAGAGAAGGAGAAATATCCTATGACATCCCTTCCACTGTGGAATCTAAAAGGAAATGATACAAATGAACTTACTTACAAAACAGAGGGACTCAGTGACATAGAGAATAACCTTATGGTTGCTGGTGGGAGGGATAGGGTG
Organism: Madoqua kirkii; assembly: GCA_006408675.1. Classification (NCBI taxonomy): domain Eukaryota; kingdom Metazoa; phylum Chordata; class Mammalia; order Artiodactyla; family Bovidae; genus Madoqua; species Madoqua kirkii. Next base: position 4,154 of record SJYC01016176.1, on the reverse strand, counting down.
AAGGGATAGTTAGGGAGTTTGGGATAGACATGTATAATCTGCCATATTTAAAATGGATAATCAACAAGGACCTACTGTACAGCATGTGAAACTCTGCTCACTGTTATGTGGCAGCCTCGATGTGCCAGGAGTTTGGGGGAGAGTGGATACATGTATATGTATGGCTGAGTCCCCTCACTGTTCACCTGAAACTACCACAACATTGTTAATCAGCTGTATCCCAATACAAAGTAAAAGTTTCAAGAAGTAAAAAAAAAAAAAAAAACAATAAAAACCAAACAACCAGGACCCATTGTGAGTCTCTGGAAAAGGCATTTTGGTTTCTCTGATTCTACAGTCATCATCTTTCCATTAACATTACTATTGTTGTTATTATTGCTCACCCCTTAACTTTTATTTTTTATTTATTCATTATTCACCCCTTAACTTTTAAAAGATCTTGCATACTTTGCCTAAGTCCTCCCTTAGGGCTTCCACTAACCTGGAAGGTCAGTGGTTATCCACATTTCACAGTTCACAGGACATCTGAGATCCAGAGAGACTTTGAAGACATTTGATGCAAAAGTTTCATTTTGCACACAGGAAAGTAAGGCCCGGGCTGGGCCAATGCTTTGCACAAGGTCACATAGATAGAGAGTGCCCCATTAACTGCAGAGTGGAAATCTTTATTCTCAAATGCTCTTGAACGTGAACCCAGGCCTTCACAGCTTACAGGGATTTTCTGGGTTTAAAGCTCTAATCATGCATTTGTTCCCCTGGTTATTGCCTCTTTTGCTGTCAACTGGCAAAAACATCCACCGTGGAGCTGAAGCATGGTTTCACTTGTGGGTATAGAGAATTATTGTGCAAACAATGTAAACTATAAAGAGCCTGATGCTGGGAAAAATTGAGAGCAGGAGGAGAAGGACTGACAGAGGATGAGATGGTTGGATGGCATCGCTGACTTAATGGACATGAGTTTGAGCAAACTCTGGGAGATGGCAAAGGACAGGGAAGCCTAGTGTGCTGCAGTCCATGGGGTCACAAAGAGTCAGATACAACTGAAGGACTGAACAACAAAAACAAATGTAAATCATAGAAAGGGCTAGAGAGAGACATTACTCATTTAACTGATGTTTGCTGAGATGCTGAGAAGTTATGTCAATAGAGATTTTAAGTCAATTCAGAGTATTTCCTTCCTCTATTGTAAAGTCTTTAAAATTAAGAATTTAAAAAATCACATTTCAGGATTGATACTGTTGCCTATATAAGTTCCAGAAAATTTAAGCTTTCCCTGGAATCCCTCTTTAAAAATGATAATTAAAAAAAAAAAACTTTAGTTGTCAACAGAGATGAGCACATAAGTTCATGGTTATACACATGGATGAAGAATAAATAGACATCAAATTATTTCAGATTTAGGTCATTATTAATAGATAGCAGATAAGACTTTGGAAACCCTATAAAATATTCAAGTGGTGTCTTTTTAATAGACTGTTAACTAGGAACACTTTATCCCTGGCCAGGAGTCAGTATAAGGCGCTTTAAGGAGAACAAGCAAGCAAAATCCCCTTATTTAAGTTCTGGGGTTTGGCTAATGTGACTCCTGAATTTAATGACATCGTATCTTGTCATTCAATGGCTCCTACAAGATGTGGATTTCCCGTGACCCTGTGTGATAAAATGGTGAATATGCAGAATGCCAGAGAGCGTCATTCTCTCCAAAAGAGAGAGAAAGTGGAGACAAGAGCAGAGTGACCCAAACATAGGTCAGATGCTGTGAGGTTAACAAGCTGCCTTTGACACAAGCTTTCAACACATCTGATGAGCCTCTAACATGTGGATCCTTCCATGGGGATAACTGTGGGAGGCACGCAGTGGCTGCCTGCTTTATACAGGACAGATATTTTTATTTTGCCAAGGTTTCCATCCTTTCCTAGGGTCGAAATGTCAACTGCCATCTGTCCTCACACTTCTGACTACATGTTCCTATGTTACCAGCCCGGCCCTTTTTTGTAGCCTATGAATTAAAAAAAAAAAAGAAAAAAAAAATACAGACTTTTTAATGCTATTTTCTTGATTAGACTTGGCTTACAATTTTAGCATCTTTAAGGTATCAGGGATTTGGTATTTGGGCATTTGAAAACCTTCCTTTGATTAAAAAGACCACATCATTTAGCAGCAATAAGAGCATCCATCCAGCCAGCAGACATTGTTAAATGCTGACCTCTGAACTTCACCTGTTCTGCTCAGCATTGTCAGGTTCCAACCAGACATCTATGAGTCAGCAACTATTGACTGGCCATAGTCCATGTCAAGTCACTGACACAAATCAGCAGTTTTCTTTCCTAGCATCTCACGGCAAATACTATGGGTATGAGGTCACCAAAAGGAAGGACACATAGAGGGCGAAATGCAAATACGTTCATATGAAGCACTTATAAGGATTACTTTCTGGGACTTCCCTGGTGGTCTAGTAGTTAAGATTTCACCTCCCAATGCAAGGGACTCAGATCGATCCCTAGTTGGGAAGCTAAGATCCTACATGCCTTAAACCAAAACATAAAAACAGAAGCAATATTGTAACACATTCAATATTTTTAAAAGGGCCCAGAACCACCTGTTGAGCCAGGGAGATGGTGTGGGGTGGGAGGTGGGAGGGGGCTTCGGCACTGGGAGATTGTGTACACCTGTGGCTGATTCATGTCAATGTATGGCAAAACCAATACAGTACTGTATAGCAGAATAAAGTATTAAAAAAATAAAAATAAAAAAATAAAAGGGCCCACATCAAAAAAAAAAAAAAGGAATTCATTTAAAAGTGTTTTTCACTTCTGAAATTCTATACTGCATTGGCCAAAAAGTAATTCGTGGGGTCATAAGAAAATACCGCTTGGGGCTGAGGGGTGGATTGGAACATTCGTATTTATTTATATTCAAATACATTGGTACGGTGTATTTGCCATGGCTCTAAATAATTTACATTCTCAAATTCACTAAAAACAAGGCAGCATTACTTTAAAACATTATGTGTTGCCTGAATATGTACCCTTGAACCAAACTTTGCACAGTCACCCATGACCTCGCTTAGGTCAGTTGCTTCCTTTGCTATCTTGATGGCCATGATGGAAACGTCACAAGCCAGAGCAGCCTCTGACCTACTATTTTAAATGAAGGTTCTTCTTGTCTTGGGAAAACACTACTGCACAACAAGCAAGTTTTCATGGGCCACAACAGCAGCACATTATCAGCCTCACTGAGAAAGCTGTAGGCAGGCCCAGAACAGCTATTTTCTGAGACCTCTGTTACCTAGTAGATTCAGCAATCAAGCACATCTTTCCTCCTTTTAATGTGTATCTCAGGACTTCCTAGGTGGCGCTTCAGATCAGTTCAGTTCAGTTCAGTTGCTCAGTCGCATCTGGCTCTTTGCAACCCCATAGACTACAGCTCGCCAGGCCTCCCTGTCTATCACCAACTCCCAGTGTTTATTCAAACTTATGTTCACTGAGTCGGTGATGCCATCCAACTATCTCATCCTCTGTCGTCCCCTTCTGCTTTCAATCTTTCCCAGCATCAGGATCTTTTCAAATGAGTCAGTTCTTCACATCAGGTGGACAAAGTATTGGAGTTTCAGCTTCAGTATCAGTCCTTCCAATGAATATTCAGAACTGATTTCCTTGAGGATGGACTGGTTGGATCTTCTTGCAGTCCAAGGGACTCTCAAGAGTCTTCTCCATCACCACAGTTCAAAAGCATCAATTCTTTGGCACTTAGCTTTCTTCATAGTCCAACTCTCACATCCATACACGACTACTGGAAAAACCATAACGTTGACTAGATGGACCTTTATTGGCAAAGTAATGTCTCTGCTTTTTACTACGCTGTCTACGTTGGTCATAACTTTTCTTCCAAGGAGCAAGCATCTTTTAATTTCATGGCTGCAGTCACCATCTGCAGTGATTTTGGAGCACCCCAAAATAAAGTCTGTCACTATTTCTAATGTTTCCCATCAATTTGCCATGAAGTAATGGGACCAGATGCCATGATCTTCATTTTATGAATGTTGAATTTTAAGCCAACTTTTTCACTCTCTTCTTTCACTTTCAGTAAGAGGCTCTTTAGTTCTTCTTTGCTTTCCGCCATAAGGGGTGGTATCTTCTCCACATCTGAGGTTA
>SJYC01016174.1:0-41764 GCA_006408675.1 Madoqua kirkii | reverse complement strand
TTTTTTGTACAGTTCTTCTGTGTATTCTTGCCACCTCTTCTTAATATCTTCTGCTTCTGTTAGGTCCATACCATTTCTGTTCTTTATCAAGCCCATCTTTGCATGAAATGTTCCCTTGGTATGTCTAATTTTCTTGCAGCGATCTCTAGTCTTTCCCACTCTATCTTATCTCTCCTTGCTCTTCTTTGGAATTCTGCATTCAAATGGGTATATCTTTCCTTTTCTCCTTTGCTTTTTACTTCTCTTCTTTTCACAGATATTTGTAAGGTCTCCTCAGACATCCATTTTGCTTTTTTCATTTCTTTTCCATGGGGATGACCTTGCTCCCTGTCTCCTGTACAATGTCACGAAGGCACTCTATCAGATCTAGTCACTTAAATCTATTTCTCATTTCTACTGTATAATTGTTAGGGATTTGATTTAGGTTCTACCTAAATGGTCTAATGGTTTTCCCTACTTTCTTCAATTTCAGGCTGAATTTGGCAATAAGGAGTTCATGATATGAGCCATAGTCAGCTCCAGGTCTTGTTTTTGCTGACTGTATAGAGCTTCTCCATCTTTGGCTGCAAAGAATATAATCAATCTGATTTTGGTGTTGACCATCTGGTGATGTCCAAGTGTAGAGTCTTCTCTTTTGTTGTTGAAAGAAGGTGTTTGCTATGACCGGTGCATTCTCTTGGCAGAACTTTATTAGCCTTTGCCTTGCTTCATTCTGCACTCCAAATGCAAATTTGTCTGTTACTCCAGGTGTTTCTTGACTTCCTACTTTTGCATTCCAGTCCCCTAGAATGAAAAGGACACCATCACAGAAAACTAACCAATGTAATCACATGGACCACAGCCTTGTCTAACTCAATGAAAATATGAGCCATACTGTGTAGGGCCACCCAAGACGGATGGGTCATGGTGGAAAGGTCTGACAAAATGTGATCCACTGGAGAAGGGAATGGCAAACCACTTCAGTATTCCTGCCTTGAGAACCCCATGAACAGTATGAGAAGGCAAGAAGATAGGACATTGAAAGATGAACTCCCCAGGTTGGTAGGTGCCCAATATGCTACTGGAGATCAATGGAGAAATAATTCCAGAAATAATGAAGAGATGGGGCCAAAGCAAAAACAACACCCATTTGTGGATGTGATGGAAGCAAGGTCTGGTGCTGTAAAGAGCAATATTGCATAGGCACCTGGAATGTTAGGTCCATGCATCAGGGCAAATTGGAAGTGCTCAAACAGAAGATGGCAAGAGTGAATGTCAACATTTTAGGAATCAGCAAACTAAAATGGACTGGAACGAGTTAATTTAACTCAGATAACCATTGTATCTACTACTGTAGGCAGGAATCCCTTAGAAGAAATGGAGTAGCCATCATGGTCAACAAAAGAATCCCAAATGCAATACTTGGATGCAGTCTCAAAAAGAACAGAATGATCTCTGTTCATTTCCAAGGCAAACCATTCAATATCATGGTAATCAAAGTCTGTGCCCTGCCCAGAAATGCTGAAAGAGGAATACAGCAGCTGAATATGGTGAGAAGCTCAGTGTGAAGGAATCCACATAATAACCAGGAATCTTCCAGAAAAGGATAAGGTCAAAGGATAACCAGAACTGGACAGTAGTTAAAGCAGAAAAAGCAGGCTGTAACCAGAAACAATTGCAATAGTGTAAAACAAGCCACGTATAGAGCTGGAATCAGTTTAGAACATAGCATGGACAAGTGGGGATTTATAGTCAGGGAGCAGGGTACGTGTCTGTGTGGATGGATACCTACTAAAAATATCAGAATTAAAGTGGGGGGATTGCTAAATGGACTCAACAAGATTCCTGCTGAAGGCAGGCCAGGGTTATCAGATATCACCTGGAGAATGGTGGAGGATGAGGAATTTTATTAGATCCCAAGGGTGATCAGATATTGAGGGGAGAGGTCTTGGCTAAACCTACTTGAAAGGATTCTTGCTTTTGAGGATGAAGTCTAGTCAAAAAGAAGTTTTCAGGGGAGCCTGACTAGTTTGGTCATGGAAAATCTTTGTCAATTCTCTGCCATGTTCAAGGAAAGATGAGATATTCTTTCCTCTGAAAAATACAAATCCATTTCTTTTTGGTTACCTTTGGCTCATTACTGCTGCTGCTGCTAAGTCGCCTCAGTTGTGTCTGACCTTGTGTGACCCCATCAACAGCAGCCCACCAGGCTCCCCCATCCCTGGCATTCTCCAGGCAAGAACACTGGAGTGGGTTGCCATTGGCTCATTAAGGATCAGCTAAATCATCTGTTGAGACTTGGTTGTAGAGGATATTTGCTGGATAGTAAGAGCAGTTGGACATTTAGTGGGAGAATTTCTATGAAAATAAAAGAAAAGCAAAGATTGCTAATTGCAAACCCAGGTTCTGAGTCCAGAGGGGAACCAGTCTAGAAGGCTTCTAGAAGTCGGTATGGAAGTTTCTTTAGATGACAGACTAAGGACAGCAGTGAAAATATAACAGATTTCTTGGTTTTCAGATTGGGTCTTTGGTGAGGGCCTCAGAGTTCCAGCGGACTTCCTGAGTAGCCCACCCAGAAATAGGCATGAAGGTTGCCCACACATAAACCGTTGTGACTTCTCTGAAACTTATATCAAGTCTTCCAGCTTCAGATTGCAGGGCTTTGGGAAAAGAGCAGCTTTATTCTCAGTGATGCCATATTGGGAAGGTGGGAGAATAGTTGGAAACTTAAATTTGGAAAACTGTAGCCAGATATTGGCTCACAAGGGTGTACTGTAGTTTTCCATTGAAACACAAAATTTCTCTCTACAACCATCCCCTTTTCATCAAAGATCACCAAAGTAAGGTTATTCCTGTTTACAAAGTAAGTCCTGTCTCATTATATTTGGCATGATTGTTTACATAAGAGCAGCAAGAATGGTAAGTGATCACCCAGACCTTTTTGAGCTTGTTTTGCTGGAATCTTTCGTAAGACTTTTAGACATTTAAAAGCCTCCCAAGGCCGGGAAGCCAAGCCAAGAACTGGACCGCCAGATTTTTCTTGCAATACTGACAGATTTGAGTAAACTTCTCTGCTCTCGATGTTCCCAAGATGCCCTAAGCTTCCTGGGCCTGCCAGGAGGTGACCTTCCCACCCATCTGTAAAGTTAAAAGTCCTGTAAGCCAAGTACCAGGACAGTTTTTCCAAGAAAATGCTGTAAGCATTGTTTCCATGAAGTCAACCTTACGCCCTTAAAATTGTCCAGTAATACCTTGATTTTACACCTATCTTGCCAAATATGACATTCCAGCCAAAGTCTTGTTGATATAACCAACGCTTCCAATAATTTCCCATTGCAAGGAGGACAGATTTTTACTGAACTTATGCAAATAATGTTGCCACGGAAATAAGAATGCTCAATAAGAGTTTCTGAATTTTTGAGGCTTCAAAAATCCAGATAAGAAGAAAACATCCTGTGTACAAAAGAATCGTCTGCCAAAATGTTACAAATACAGATAACTTAAGAGACAAGGGGAAACGTTCCTTATGTCTGGAAAGCAGAACATTCAAGAACTAGCAACGTTCCAAACAAAAAACATAACTGTCCTTCATCAGTTCATTCAGCCCCATGTAATTAATGAGTTTTGAACTGTGGTGCTGGAGAAGACTCTTGAAAGTCCCGTGAACTGCAAGGAGATCCAACCAGTCCATCCTAAAGGAAATCAGTCCTGGGTGTTCATTGGAAGGATGGATGCTGAAGCTGAAACTCCAATACTTTGGCCACCTGATAAGAACTGACTCATTTGAAAAGACTCTGACGCTGGGAAAGATTGAGGGCACGAGGAGAAGGGAACGACAGAGGATGAGATGGGTGGATGGTATCATCGACTTGATGAACACAGGTTTGAGTAAGTTCCAGGAGTTGGTGGTGGACAGGGAAGTTTGGCGTGCTGCAATCTGTGGGGTCACAAAGAGTCGGATATGACTGAGCGACTGAACTGAACTGAATTACTTAGTCTTCTGCTTGACCTTGGGTTGGCAGTTTTTTGCGAACTAGTCCAATTGCATGGACTCAGTTATTTAAATAATGCCATCATGAAGTATTCAGGCCTGTAGCTGATGGCAAATATTTTCAAAGAACCAGAGTAAAACAAGAATAAAAAAATGCTTCAAATGGCCATTGTTTAAAAAGTTGATAAATTTATCTGACAAGGAAATTTTATTATTTCTGTGGCACCCAACATTTAAAATAACTGAAATTATGACTGATAACATTTAGTCAGAACATATCATGCACAGTCAGGACATTGACAAATTTCTAGGAATTTCATATAACTTATGAAATAATGTTTTACCCATACAAATATAAATTCAAGAAGGTTAAGTATTCCTTCTTGTTTGACAATGCTCTCCATGAAATTTAGCATGGTACATACACTATGTTCAACTTTACTCTTTTTACAAGGTGACTGAACAAATCATTTGAGAATTTTCAAGGGTCCTCTTGGAAATGTCAAGTTCAGATAGAGAAGAAGAAGATTTCATTTAGTATTTAGTTTTGAGAAGGCTAGGATGTCAACAATGTATAAAACCTTAGCTCTTTTTTTAAAATGAGAAGCCCAATTCTCTTAAATAATCTAGGACATAATAATAAAGTTAACATAAACTATAGGAAATTATTCTGATAAAACAAAATATTGGTTCCTAGGCAGATTACCTTTTGCAAACTTTTATTAAGAGCAGACCATTCTTTCTTCCAAGAAATCTTTGTCATTTTAACACAGAGAAAACCAAAGTCTAATTTTGTATCAGTGTACTTTTGATATCAAAGTTTTTAAAAAAAACTAAAAATAAGTCAATTCAGTTTACTCAGTTGACCATGTATAAAAATCTATGCTTTGCAAACCCACAATTCTCTACATCCATTTAGGTTTTGTTCTTTATTTCTTTTTCTCTCTCTCTCTTTCTCATTCTGGAACAACCAGTCAACTTACTTTAGGACAAAACTATTCTTTCTTTTTTTTCTTAAGAAAAACATATTCTTCATACCTTCTATATTTTTCCTTATCAAAATATATCCTAATTCCTTGCATAAATTGTTCCCCTTATTATTTTTAGTAGTTTTAGTGTCATATTTTTATAATTTTGTTTGTGTATTTACTTTTGGCTGTGGAGGTCTTCATTGCTGAGTGAGCTTCTCTCTAGCAGTGGCAAGTGGGGCTCCTCTCTGCAAGGCACGGGCACGCAGCTTTCCGCAGCTGCAGCCTGTGGGGCGGTAGTCGTGGCTCCTGGGCTCTAGAGCACGGGCTCAATAGTTGCGGCGCACGGGGTTAGTTGCTCCTCGGAATGTGAAATCCTCCTGCATCAGAGATGGAACCTGTGTCTCCTGCACCAGCAGGCAGATTCTTCACCGTGGAGCCACCAGGAAGCTCCTTATTGTCTTATTTTCATTACAATTTTTAGCCACCTGTCTTTCACAGAGACAACTATATACAGTGGAGAATCATGACCTGCATGTACTAGCATGCTGCAGCAGACTAGCCAGCTTTACAAATGCACATCACAGTTTCTAGAGGCACGTCTCTGCAGGTGGTCCCCGACACACAACTGTTCAACTTATAATCTTCTTATTTCACAGTACTGCTGTGCCACATGCATTCAATGGAAGCCACACTTTGATTTTTTTCCTGGACTAACGACATATGAATAGTATGACGCTCTCTCGTGGTGCTGGGCAGTGGCAGTCGCTTCAGCTCCCTGTAAACACTCAATAAATTGTAAACAATCAATAAACTCACAACCAAATTCATAGAACATATAATCAGTAGGGGTTTGAAAAGGGAGCTTTCAGTCAACTGAGAAGCTCCTATGCTGTTAATATCAATGCCTGTAGACTTAAGAACCGAGACACTTAGGCTCCCCAACACACCTTCTTTGTGCCCAGAGCTCCAGTGAAGCTTCTGGAACTTACTCAGGACCTTAGGAACCAAAATTTGTCCTTACTAGGCTTCAGTGGACATATTTCTGAAGCACTGGCTCAGGAGTCAGACTCATGATTGGATCCCCAATCAGTGAGTCAGGAGTGAAGACAAAGTCTTCAAAGATGCCCCCTATGGTCTTAGGTGAAAGGTCTGGGGGGTTCGCCGATGAATCTGATTCCATTTGAGTCTCAAGGCTGTTAACTGTTAAAGAAAACTAGAGCTGACCAGCAGTCAAAGCAGGAAAAGCAGATTTTTAACCAAGAATGATTTCAGTAGAGGAAAAAGGAGTACATACATGGAACAGAATTGGAGCCAAGTCCAAACACAGTATGGACAAGTGGAGACTGACTGATAGCCAAGGAGAGGATGGGGTCAACGGATGGAAAGTGACTAAGAGGCGACGCCACGGGGAAGAGGGGGGCTTGGATTCTTGCTGAAGGCAGCCCAGGATGATCAGACATCACCTGGGGATGGTGGGGATGGGAAATCTGATCAGATATCCAGGGTGGGGGATTCTCAGTCAACTGGCTTATGATTCTTGTTCTGGAGGACAAGGTCCAAGGACAGCATCCCGTCAATAAAGGACTTAGGGGAGCCTGATAAAGCTTGGTCAGAGAGAATCTCTGCCAGTAATGAAGTAACAAGTTTAAAAGGCAGAGAGGTGAGTAACACTTTTGAAGAGACTACCCTACCATAAGTTATGAAAAAAATTAATAAACTTTTAAATTAAAAGAGAGAGTTACAAGATATACACATGTTCGGGGCACCAAGGCAGCGATACATAATTCTGTTCTCATTAGAACACATCTTCATACCTGGGGGCCCCAGTCCAAATTTAGAAATATATAAAATCAGGACCACATCTTGTCCCAGCTCTGTGGCTGACATCAGCTATTCTCATAGATAACATATGAGTATATCAAGTAAGAATTTGCTCAGCTTTTATGGCCTGTACAACCTCCTAGTGTCTCCATACCTGACCACTATATGCTTCACCCTGGAGGAGATTCATAAATACAGATTTCTGGTTCCCAGACCAGAAGTGTTGATTCAGCTTGGGGATTTGTGTTTTCAACCAGAGGTGATTCCGAGGCAGCCTTTCTACCTGTCAGTCCCTAGGGGAGCCTTAGAAGACGTGGGATTCATCTGTGCACAGCTTTCTCCCACTGGGACGAAATCCCGAAGCAGTTGTGTGAAACTGTGGTCTCTGAGCCAGAGTCACAAGGCCCCCTGTATTGGCAAGTGGGCTGAGTGACCTCATCAGGGTCTGGGTGCTTTATGTCCAGGGTCCATACTCTTTGCCTGCCCTGGTGGAGACAGAGTAGAATCCATGGGGAGGGGGCTGGCCTGAAGCCTTAGCCCACCGCCTTCCTGCCTAGACGTGCCCTGGTTTAACTCCTTCACGGGAAGTGTTTCTCCGTTGTATGTTTGTCTCTTTCCCTAGGCCTAGCTTCTTGCGGAAGAGGTTTATATGCTTTTGTTGTTGTTGTTGCAGTATCTCTGTGTCCCCTGGGCCCAGCCACGCCCAGCACAAACAAGTGCTCCATGAATATGTATTGAAGAGCTAATGACCCCTGTTTGAGAAGACAAACGACTTGTCCTCTACAGGGACCCAGAAGAGGAACGACGCCCTCTGCTGGGGAAGCTGGGACAGCTGGTGGCTCAGATGGTAAAGAACCTGCCTGCAATGCAGAAGACCAGGGTTTGATCCCTGGGTAGGGAAGATCCCCTAGAGGAGAAGGCAACCCACTCCAGCATTTTTGCCTGGAGAGTCCCATGAGCAGAGGAGCCTGGCGGGCTACAGCCCCTGCGGCTGCAGAGCCGGACATGACTGAGCGACTGGCAGTCTCACTTTGGAGGGTGGGGGGTGTGTGGGCACAGGTGCTCCAGGGTCAGGGCACAGCCCAGTCAAAGGCTGGGCATGCAGGAACACACAGGCCCTGGGTAGGCTGCAGGGCCCGCTTGTTCGAGGCTCCACGTGGCTGTTGCCTCTCCCACAGCTTCGGAGAGGAGCCAGAGAGCTCGCTGGTGCCGCCCCAGATGGGAACACCACAGCCGCAGCATCGCCGATCACTATGTCCACTGTGGTAAGAGCCTCTCCAGGCAGCCTGGGAAGACGAGGACAGGGCCACCTGCTGCCCTAGACACTGGCCTCCACCCCGAGGGCTTGTGTTTGGAGTCAAAACTTTTAGGCTTGGGTTTAATGGTCCTCTCCCATGCCACACGCCATGGATTGAGTGCCAGCCTCTGCAGTAGGTAATTTATGTGCATCACATCCTCAAATATGACACCAAAACAATCTAGTGAGAAAGGTGTTATTAGCTATTGACAGCTGAGAAAACCAAGGCTTAGAGAATGAAATCATCGCTCAGAAGGCACACGGCAAGGAAACACACCAGGCTCCTCTAGGAGTCCCTGTCTGACCCAAAGCTCTTACACGCTAGCTCCCCGTGATTGAAACTCAGGGGCTTGGATTTCTGTTTTCCAACCCCGTGCCACATCTGCGTTGTGTCCTGTTCCTTTGCTGAGTAGTTACTGAACATTTAGAGACTGATGTCATCACAGGCTTGGAGATCCACAGAGAAAAGGACCTACCGTATCGCACAGTGAACTCTGCTCAGTGTTACTTGGCAGCCTAGATGGAGGGAAGTGTGGGGGAGAGTGGCTACATGTATATGTACAGCTGAGTCCCTTCACTATTCACCTGAAACTATCACAGCATTGTTAATGGGCTATACCTCAATGCAAAATGAAAGGTTCATATTTTAAAAAAGCCCAGTCCTGATCTAATATTTGAAGAGAAGATGAGGGAGTCAGGTATCAAGCCCCATGGGAGAAGCGTTTATGAGGTTTCATATAATTAAGGCTAAGACATGGAAGCCACTTAGACGTCTGCAGCTTCAGAGCCAGGCAGGCCCTGAGCAGTCACGTGAACAAGGGCTTCTCAGATGGTTTTGACGGCAACCCGCACAGTCATAAAACTGACCCCTAGACCCAGTCCGCCCTCACGCACACGCCCAGGACAGAAACAAAGAGCTGAAGCAGCACGCTATGGCTGTGCTTCCTGGACACAAGCATGCTCACACGTGCATGCACAACGAACATGTGCACCCTTGCACACGCCAGAGGCAGCCCTCTGAACTCACGTCACGACCCACTAAAGGAGGGGCACTTGGAAAGCTGAGATCAGGAAGGTCAAGAGGCCTGCCCAAGGGCACCCAGGATATATGCAAAGTCAGACTAGAATCCAATGTCTAGTTGCCAAAGCTATGACTAACCTAGACAGTGATGTCATCACAGGCTTGGAGATCCACAGAGAAAAGGACCTACCGTATCGCACAGTGAACTCTGCTCAGTGTTACTTGGCAGCCTAGATGGAGGGAAGTGTGGGGGAGAGTGGCTACATGTATATGTACAGCTGAGTCCCTTCACTATTCACCTGAAACTATCACAGCATTGTTAATGGGCTATACCTCAATGCAAAATGAAAGGTTCATATTTAAAAAAAGCCCAGTCCTGATCTAATATTTGAAGAGAAGATGAGGGAGTCAGGTATCAAGCCCCATGGGAGAAGCGTTTATGAGGTTTCATATAATTAAGGCTAAGACATGGAAGCCACTTAGACGTCTGCAGCTTCAGAGCCAGGCAGGCCCTGAGCAGTCACGTGAACAAGGGCTTCTCAGATGGTTTTGACGGCAACCCGCACAGTCATAAAACTGACCCCTAGACCCAGTCCGCCCTCACGCACACGCCCAGGACAGAAACAAAGAGCTGAAGCAGCACACTATGGCTGTGCTTCCTGGACACAAGCATGCTCACACGTGCATGCACAACGAACATGTGCACCCTTGCACACGCCAGAGGCAGCCCTCTGAACTCACGTCACGACCCACTAAAGGAGGGGCACTTGGAAAGCTGAGATCAGGAAGGTCAAGAGGCCTGCCCAAGGGCACCCAGGATATATGCAAAGTCAGACTAGAATCCAATGTCTAGTTGCCAAAGCTATGACTAACCTAGACAGTGTATGAAAAAGCAGAGACATCACTTAGCCAACAAAGGTCAAACCCACAATTAAAAAAAAACAACAACAACTATATATTTTTAATATTTTGCTCTGGGAAATCCCAGAACCTCAGTATTCCCAGGGGCATCAAGATAGCTTTGGGGTTCCCAATTTACATCATAAGAAACATTACAATTAAAAAAAAAAAAGACCAGAAATCAGAGAGGTTGAGTAATGAGGCTGAAACCACACAGCTGGAGAAGCCACGCCGGCACTCAGATGCGGTGCTCTCTGGCGTGGAAGCCCACCATGGCGCGACTGTCTGTCATCTTCTCCCCATGCCCCAGAGGAAGAGTGAGGTCCCGTGCTTGGATCGAGAGGATCCTTGAGGTTCAGTATGAGCCCCAAAGAAGAATTGGCACTCATCCCAGGAAGCCTTCTAGTTCTTAACCTGCACCTTCATCCTCCGAGAGAGCATGGTTGATGTAAGGTCGGACCCTGGGGGCCATGATGGGCCGCCCCTCCTCTTCCTCCCGCCGGCAAGAAGGTCCCTAACGGAAGGATCCTCCCACATCCCGGGGACCAGTGACAGCACACTTCCCCGGTTGCCATGATGAGCCACCCCTCCTTTCCCCCACCCGCGGGGAATGTTCCTACCCGCTAACGGAGGGAGCCTCCCGGATCCCGGGGACCAGTGACAGCACAGTTCACCAGCTAAAGCGGCCCCACCTCCACCACATAGAAGGACTTATCAGCCCACAACAGCTCGGCCGGCAACCTATCCAACCCGCCCATCCATTAACCTGCTCATCCCTCGCAGCGTGCATATATAAACAAACTTCTAACAGGGTCAGGCTCGCAGACTTCCTCGACCTGCCCCGACCGGCCCCGTTCGGGTTGGGGAGCGCGTCGCCATTAAAGCCTGTTAGACACTCTTTTGGCGTCCTGGTCGTCTTTTCCCTAACAGTTAATGCTGAGTCTAGCGCCCCCAACAGCCAAGAAAGAGATGCAGGCAGTCCCCCAAGGTGGGGGAAATATCTGTGGTTATTGTTAGTCTTGGAAAGGAATTTTATTTAATATCTCTGTAGCAGAATTATGGGAGTCACTTTTGATTTAACTTGAGTAAAAATTCTCTGCAAGTTGGCAGTGACTGGAACTGAAAAGTTAACACGTCTCAGGAATGCCACCCTCCTGGGGAAGAAATAAGACTGATCTTCAGGGATGAGGAGACACACGGCCGGCCTGGAGTCAGGGGTGAGCTTTCAGCACCGGAGCAGGCGTCCTTGCAAGTGGAAGCCAGGGGCCCTGGCCTTGATCCAGTGACGAATCACTCTCCTGGGCCTCTGGTGGGTGAAGTGTGGGTGTGGGGCTCCTGAAGCCCAGTGGGACCCTCAAGACTCCAGACAGGGAACCTCCCCAGGAAGCCCAGCAGAGCGGGCGAGCTCAGGGCTGTAGTGAGGGCAGCAAGCTTCCTGGTCCAGGAGGAGCTCTCTGAGGCAACTAGGTGCAGAGGAAGTTGGGGAAGTATTGATAAAGAGGGTTGTAGCTCCTCATGTTTCTTTTCAGGCAGTAGACTAATTTCTGATCGCAGGCGCAGAGCTGCTGCTGGCAGCGGGACCCGTGTTCTGCAAACAGGATGCCAAACGCAGGATGAGAAAGCAGAGACGCTCTGTGACCCTGAGCCCCGGCTGGCCCTGCAGCAAGACTTCCTGCCGGCCTGAGTGGACACCCAGTCCCCTTCCTGCTCTCACCCTGAGCAGGGAGCCCAGCTTCTACGCTGAGGGTGCATAATCGGATGGAAGGGGCACAGCCACGAGCAGCCCAGGGTGAGGTCTGAGCCCGGGAGACCCAGCTCCTGCCCTCAGGGAGGCTCCGGTCTGATGGAGAACACAGATGCCCTCCGGAGTTCCCTGTGTGATGGTGGAGACAGCCCTGGCTTTGGAGAAACTCCAGTTCTCAGAGAGGAGACACCATCCGCAGACTTAACTTTGAACTCAGACGGACCTGAGCTTGAATCCCAACTCTAGCTGTGTGTGCTTGGCAATCCTTTTTGAGTCTGTTTCCTCATCTGTAAAATGGGGGACACTAAACCCTCCCACAGCAAGCAGAAGGAATATGCAGAGTGCTTGACTCCTAGAGCACGTTACCCTTCAACCTGTCCCTTGGAGGTCAGATACAGCTGCAATAATCCCCTCTCTCGCCCCCATCTCTGCCCACCAAGATATAGACTGGCTGAACTCCTGGGACAGCTGACCTCAGAGACAGCAAGAACCCAGGCTCTTTGGGTGACCCGAATGGAGGCCCCAGCCTTACCGCAGATGACGAGGCCCCACGCGACCCTGTATCTGTAGGCCTGTGTCAAGACGTCGCAGTCTTGTGTCTCCAGCTGGGCGTAGCAGCTGTCATGCTTCCAACAGCACCTGTCGATGCAAGAGCCTCAGATCCCAAGCCGAGGGCGTCTGTGTCTTGATCAGAAGCCACCATGGTGGTTAAGGTCTGATCAAGAAAGAATCTCACAGCGGCTAAGTCCTTCCATTAGGGTTGCCCCACACTTGAACCAGTTCACAGGCCGGCTCTCTCCTCCTAGGCCATGGGAAGACTACATTTCCCAGCCTCCTTTGCAGGCATGTGTGGTCACATGACTAGACAGCTGGTCGGCCAGGGAAATACACAGAACTTCTAGACCTACCCATAGAGACTTCCCACTCTGTCATCCTCCACTCTCTCTCTCTCCATCTCAGCAGGAAGGAAATGTCCCAACCAAGGGCTCTGAGGCCACAGGGAGAGCCAAAGACAGGAGAAACCTGGGTCCTGGAATTGATACATGATTCACATAGTTCAGTGAGCAAAAACTAAACTTCAAGGATGATAGGCATGGACAACTGTACTTTTTTCAGATTTACAGAAAAATTGAGAAGATTGTACCAAATGCCCCCTTTTACCCCACACCTACTTGCCCCTCTTTTCAACATCTTTCATGAGTATAATACATTTGTTACAGCTAACAAATAAATTTGCTGGTTGCTGTTCTTTAGTCGCTAAGTCATATCCAACTCTTTTGCGACCCCATGGACTGTAGCACTAGGCTCCTCTGTCTGAGGGATTTCTTGGGCAAGAGAACTGCAGTGGGTTGCCCTTTCCTTACCCAGGGCATCTTCCCAGCCTAGGAATCGAACTCACAGGCCCTGCAGAGCAGGTGGACTCTTTTTTACTGAGCCACCAGGGAAACCCAAGAAACCAATACTGGTCAATGATTAAACAAGCATTAATTAAATGGCAACATATCACTGTTGGCTCATTAATTGTTAAAGCCCATAGTTTGTTTTTTTGTTTTTGTTTTTGTTTTAGATTTCCTTAGTTTTTACCCAAATGTCCTTTTGCATTCCAGTGTCAGGTAACGGACACCGTATCACACGCGGTTGTCCTGTCTCTTTAGGCTCCTCTTGCTTGTGGCATTTTGCCCCACTCTCCTTGCTTTTGATGACCTTGACAGTTTTGAGGAATGGTAGTCAAGTCTTCTGTAGGACGCTCTCCTGCTGGGATTTTGCTGGTGTTTTTCTCCTAAGATGCGCTGTGGGTTGACTTTGCAGCCTGTGCTGTCCCAGTTTTGGCCACTGGGAGCGCCCTCGTTTGGTTCCTATGCTCTTTGACATACTCTCATCAATGTGGGGTTTGGTTTCGGTTTATTTAGTTCAAGCCTTTCCTTACTTTGGTTCCTACAAAAAGCTCTGGTTCATCTTGCATATTTCCTGCCCAATTCCTAGGACCAGTTATCCATCCAAGAAGCCTTGGTTCCTCTTACTGGAGAAAAGTATTGGAAAGCAGGTCTGGGCACGAAGTGTTGCTCACTGCTTCTGAGTATTGTTTCCTTTAAGGCCTCTCAGCTGACAGGGCAAAACACACATGTGTCTGTACTGACCCATGGACATACACAAACATTTACATATTTCTGCATGTAATCATCTGCGTCTACATTAAATTGTGTTTAGTTGCCAAGTCATGTCCAGCTCTTTTGAGACTCCATGGACTGTAGCCTGCGAGGCTTCTCTGGCCATGGGGTTTCCCAGGCAAGAATGCTGGAGTAAGTTGCCATTTCCTCCTCCAGGGATCTTCCCAACCCAGGAGTTGAACCCACATCTCCTGCGTTGCAGGTGAATTCTTTTACTGTTGAGCCACCGGGGAAGCTCCTGTACTGAGCTAGCCAGGAGTTTTTACTGAAGTCTCCACCTCTAATCCCTCATCACACAGAACATTCTAGCTTCCTGTCACTGCTTGTCTGGTCTGTAAACTCCCACCCCATCTGCCCTCCACTTGTTTATACATGTTTAGCTGTATAAGAATTCTTAACCCTGCAGGTTGTATTTTGCAAAGAGCAATCTCTCCCATTCACATGTTCTTCTAGAACACTGCCACTCCCCAATCAAAAGTGGAAACTAGGTCCCCTCCATCTTAAAGTCATTGTGACTGCCTAGACCAAGAGAACGGCAGAAGCAACGCAATAGCGTTTCAGAGGCTGAATCGTAAAAATGCCAGGCTCTCTGGTCATGCAGCTCCAGACCACTCCCCCGGGGAACCCAAGAGTCACTGGGCTATGGGGAAGTCCATACAGCTTTAGTGAGGCTTAAGGGAGAGGAACTGAGGCCCCCAGCCCACAGTCTCAACCAAGTTCCCAGCCGGCAGGCAGCGGCCACTTGCCAGCCTTAGGAGTGAACCTTTTAGAAATCGGATCACCCCGCCTCAGCGGGGCTGCCCAGGCTGAAGCTAGGTGGAGCAGAGACGAGTCACCCCAGCAAGCCCTGCCCAAGTGGCAGAACCTTAGCCAGATAAGTGGTCGTCGTTGTTTTAAGCGACTACATTTTGGGGCCTTTTTTTATGTAGTGGTAAGTCAACTGCTACATTAGCCACTGAGATTCTGGACGTTACTGGATGCATCTTGGGCAAGTCAGTTAACCTCTTTAAGACCCTGTTTTCTTATCTATAAAATGGTGCTTAAATGCTCATATTTCAGTATTGATATTATTGGGAACGGAGCCTGGAGCCTAAAGGGAACTTATGACGACTGGCTCACCAATCAGTCCCGTCCTTGGGGGTGCCGTGACCCCCCCAGCCACAGTAACAGCCGTAGAAGCCGTAGCTCTTCAGGGCGGGCTTTCCGGTCACCTTCTCAATCATCGACTTCAGGTCCAGCAAGCTCCCCGGGACGGCAGGCACACCTGAAAGACAGCCCGTGCCCCGGATGAAACCCAGACGTGCCCGCTCCCACTTTCCCACAGGCTCCCACGCTTTCTCTCACCTTGGGGCTTGGAGGGACCAGGATGACCCTTTTTTACCCTTCCCACTCGTGAGAGAGGAATGAGAAAATTGAAAGCAAACAGTGTAGAGAAGGGGGTGGAGGTCTGGATGTGGAGATGAGCCACTGGGTTCAGGTCCCGGCTCTATCGCTAATGCAGAGTATCGCTTCACTCTCAGAGCCTCGGTTTCCTCATCTGCAAAATGGGGGGCCTACAATGAATGCCTACCTTTTGGAGACACCACGAGGCTTGAAACAAGGTAAGGTATGTGCTTTACAAGCACAGTGACAGACACATAGTGAGTGACCGAGGAATACTGGGGTAATGAATATGGTATCCATATGCAGTGGGCAGAAAGGCACTTCTTGTCTCTGCTGATGGTACACTCCTCCCTCCCCGAAACGAATACTATTTGAACCAGGAGGCACAGAATCCTAGAGCAGCGTGGAACCTGCAGAGATCTCTGAAGCCAGCTCCCTCATCTCACGGACGGGAAACTGCAGCTTAGAGGGGCAGGTGCCTTGCCCAGGGTTTTGCGGTGTGCTGGAGGCCCTCTCCCTGCAGTAGGCCTCCCGCTCCGCCTGCAGTCGCTAGGGATCTGGCAAAGCATCAGCAGGACAGCCTGTCAGAGGTTGTGTGCTGGGTGATGGGGCTGCAGGAGAGGCCTGAAGCTGAGCTCCCCTGCGCGGGGCTGTCGCCTCTAGGTGGGAGGTGGAGCAAGTGGGGTGTGCAGAAACCTGGCCAGGCCTGAGCAGAGGATGTCCAGGATCGTGGAATGGAATATTTCTATAAGAGTCTTGTTTTCTGATAGCTTTTTCTTTTTATTTGGCATCAAAGTGAAATATCTGCCTCCCACATCTACAAGCCCCATATCCTCCACATACCACAATCTATCCATATCTCCTTTTGGGATCCTGCCCCAGCCTGGCCCGTCAGCAATTATCTTGTGTCATGGAAGAGGAAACAGAGGCTCAGAGAGGTGAAGGCTCTCGCTGAAATTGACATGTTCAGGGCAGAGCCAAGATTCAGAATCAAGTCTCAGGCCCTCCGTGACTGGTCTCCTTCCCACTGCCCTACTGTCCACAAATTCAGGCTCTCAGAGCAAGCACTTACTGCAAGCCAGGAGCCAAGCCAGCACGGGAGGCCCTTCATCTCCAGGCTTCTGGAAGAGAAAACACAGCCCGTGGCACGCCACTCAGCAGAGGTCCTCATGGCCTATTCGGACCCCGCTCCTGGCTAGGGAGGGCCACTCCGTGGCCCACCAGGCCCCACCCCCTCATGCTGGGCCGTAAACAGGCAGCTGAAGCTTGAAAAGATGAGGCAAAAACCTCAAGGAGTGGACCCAGGAGATCTCTGGGAGGAGAAGGGGCACCCGGGGGGTGTTGTCCCCATAGAGATGGGAGAGAATTTTCCCATCAGAAACGCCCCAAACCCAATTGTTCCGCCCTGAAAATTGTTTTCCAATTATATTTTATGGCTGTGTTGGTATAAAAACAAATGCAATCCAGACTGGATTCATTCTTATACATTCATGATATTATATTTATTTTTTTCTCCTGACTTTAAAAGAATTTAAAATTGAAATATTTTTAGGACTTCCCTGGAAATCCAGTGTTGAAGGCTCTGAGCTTCCAGTGAAAAGGGCATGGGTTTGATCCCTGGTCAGGGAACTAAGATCCCACATCATACAGTGCAGCCAAGAAAGTTAAAAAAATAAAATAAAATGTTAAGAAGTTCTGCTTCCTTTTTTTTTTTTAATTTTAAATAGTTTCATAGGCCCCAGGCACTGTGTCTGTCTAAAAAAATAAGTCAGCCCTGGCTGTGCACAACAGTTATGAAGGGTAAGTATCATTGTTCTAAGGAAGAAAAAGATGTACCCTAAAATGTGTCTCTTTGGTGTAAGGATTAATTTAGGCTGGTTATTTCTAAGAAGCAGAAGCCTTCTTTTTACTTCCCCCTTGGCTGCCTCAAGAATTTAGATAAAGAGTCTGTTCCAGGCAGAGAGCTATCACCAGAGATATCTGCAAGAAATCCGGGAATAGGTGTGGTGGGGAACTTGACGGGACCTGGGGATCAGAGTCCACCTGTGTTCTAGTCTCCGCAGGCCCGGCAAACATTTGGACGCCAAACATTTGCCTGTCCAACTTTCTGTGAATTTCCTCTTCCCCTTTGAAGTCCCAAACCACTACCCACAACATCCTCTTTGGTCTTTTTCGCTGAAGATGGTTATTTAAGGTGAGGGCTTAGGCCATTTTGGTGAGTTCCTGTTTTCCTGGATCTCTCCCATGTATACATGTTACAAAATTTTTGTTTCATTTCCTCCGTCAGTCCGTCTGATGCTGATTTGATCCGTAGACCGACCAGAAGAACTTCTAAGTTGGGTAGAGGAAAATTTCTTCCTCCCCAGCAGTTCCCATTTTGCCAGTAAAGGAATGGAGACTCAGGGACTTCCCTGGTGGTCCAGGGGTTAAGAATCCACCTTGCAGTGCAAGTGACTTGAGTTCCATTCCTGGGTGGGGAACTAAGACCCACACGCTGTGGAACGGCTAAGCCTGAGCACCACAACCAGAGAGTCCATGTGTCACAGCAAAAGATCTCACTTGACCCAGTGAAGATAGCACGTCCCACAGCCAAGAAGCGACTCGGCCAAATAAATGATAAACAAGTGCTGAGCAGAAGAAGAAAAGAGAAACAGAGGCTCGGAGAGTTGAAACCACCTGCCAGGAGTCACACGGCCGGCAAAAACTGGAGGCGGGATTCAAACCCAGGCCTGGTGCACCCCTCACTGCTCCACACGTCCTCCCTGCCCAGAGGGGTGTGTTCTCCTTTGAGCTGAGAGGATCAGGGTCCTTTACAAGCTCTACTCCATGGGCCTGGAAACCCCAGCTTCCCTCCCCAGCATCTCCCTTTGGCAAATACATGATCCCTAACCCAGAGTCCATAAATGTCACACCGGGAGGCAAGGGAAATTCCACGTGTCTTGGGCCGGTGATGGATTCTAACCTGGCCTCTTAAGAGCTTCTTGCTGATGGCTGTCTGCTTCCCTTTCCTCCTTGGATCCCAAAGCCCTTGCTCGCCCAGAGCAGCTCAGCGGCCCGGGCCCTGCTGGGGCTCCACTCGGATGCCCTGCCTTCTCTGCTCTCCCAGTTCCGTGGTCACCCCTCTGGCCTCTGCCCCAAGCCCCTGGCACCTCCCAAGGGCTGGCTCCAAACACACAGCCTCCATCTCCCGAGGGCTCCCAGCTGCTGGGCTGGCCTCTGTGCGCCATCCTAGGTCCAGAAGCTTCTCTGAGTTCTAGGAACATTCCTGAGGGTTCTGTACACCCACAGCTTCTGCTCTGAGAGCTCTAAACAGCCAACGAAGATGACTCTGGACCCTACCTTCCAGGCCAATCTTCCTCACTGCTTCCTGGGGCTGTGATAGAAAGTGGACACCAGCTGCCACGTACTGGGCAACTAAGACATTCCAGACACCATCCGTGTCCCCTTAACCCTGCCAATGGCTCCAACAAGTGGGTACGGTCAAACCTGCTGGCATGGTCTACCTTCTAACAGTCATCTGTTGAATGAGAGAATAGCCACTGTTGATTTTACAGATGAAGAAATGGAGCCTCAGGAAGGGGAAATGAGTTGCCCAGGGATTCAGCCCGGGACCGCGACTCTATCCTTTGACTGACCCTCCTCCGCTGCTTCCAAGCAGCCTCTGTGTATTAATCATCTTGCTCATTTTCTGTACTTCATGACGCTTTGACATCTTGGGGACCTTGCTAGGCTCAGCCCCTCCAAGCCTAGCTGATTCTTAGATAAAGCAAAAGGCTTTTCTGTGAACAAGGCTTTGAAATGCAAACCAACAGATCCTAAACTCCCTTGTCCAACCACCTCCTCTATCTCACTCTCACACTCTGAGCTAATATATCCCCTGGCCCAAAGCACCCCGGGGCCAGGACAGACCACCAGGGATCACCCCTCCAGCTTGAAGTCTGCTGAAAGAATGCAAGCTGGCCAGTCCTAACCGGCTTACCCCGCCCTGTCTTGCCTTCACACCATCCAGGCCAGGTTTTCCCTCATTTCTTCTGCCTCCTGAGAAAACCCTGGTGCTTCCCTGTGTGGCCCTGCAAGGTGCAGCGTGTCCGCTTCTCTTGGAAACATCACAAGCTGCCTCTCAAATGCAATCATCTGCTGATCCCGCTGGCTTCACCATACCTGGAGAAAGCCCAAATCCTAGGCGCGCATCAGAACATCCTGGGACGTGGCTTGCTGGCATTGAGGGAGCTGCACCAGGCCCCACACAGAGGGGTCTGAACGCTCACAAAAGATGCTTCCCAGAGAAAGTGGCAAAGGCTGGAAAAGTGGACCATCCGCGAAGCCCAGGCTCCAGGAGGAGGACGTGGGGTTGCCTATTTTTATCAAGCAACCACCGAGAGAATGAGCGAGGCCAGGAGATAATTGCGGCGTGGAGCAGAGGCTGCGGTAACGAGAAACGGGAAGAGAGGAGACAGCCTGAGGGAAGCATGGAAACGTGGGGGCCGGGGAGCGGCCAGGTCACCGAGGGGACGGCTTCTCCAAGGCCAAGTGCAGCAGCCGCCCTGCGCCCAGGATCCCGTCCCAAGCCCGCTCCCGCCTCTCACCTGGAAAGGACCCTTAGCGCTAAGGCCCCGCTGCACCGAGGCCACGCCTCCTCTCACAGCCCCTCCCTCTGAGTGCCCTCCCCACCCCCCTCCGGCCAAGCAGCCCCCAAGGAGGCTCCTCACCAGCGACACCTTCTCTCTGCCTCAGGCTGGAGCAGGGGCAGACACTGGGCCCAGCTGGTTTTAAGGGCCTCCCTGCCCACTTCCCACACTGCTGGGGTCAACTCCAGGCTTCCTAGTAACACACAGGAAACCTTACTTCACCCCTGGAGTGGACTAAGGTTTTTTTTCCCCCTCTGTGTAGAGAAGCAGCTATTTTCTGAGCCAAGTCGGGGGCCTGGTGGCTTTCAGGACAGACATGGAGGCCACTCAAGGTCAAGGTTCTTCTCCATCAACAGCCCCTTTTCCCCTGACATCCCCCTGCCCACACACGTACACACACACACACACACACACTTTCCTGAGAAGATGTGCGCTCCTTCCTCCCTCTGCCCTTTTTCCTCTCTCTCTCCCGCCATGACGGCAGCATCAGAAAGAAAGCCCCTCCGTGGACCCTCATGAACCCTTCTCTTCCTAGGACCTAGACAAAACCAGCACCATGCCCTGGAAACTCGCAAACTGATTTCAATATGGAAGGCATTTATTGAGTGTCTACTCCCTGCCAGGTTATTTCTGGAGACCCACTGTGAATAAGACAGACACCCAGCCCCCAGGAGCCTCCCTTCTGGTTGGGAAATAAATCAACCGTGTGTCCAAGGGCATTACCTTCTGTGGGAAAAAGCCCTCTGTTCTTTCTCGTTTCTTTTTCTCAATCTATTCCTCCCTCTGCCTACAGGTATGCGCAAGCCTCTTCATTCTAAACCAAACGAAAGGAAGCCCCCCAACCCCAAAAAAGAAAATATCCCTTGCTTCTGCCGACCTCTCTCCAGCTTTCTTTTTCTTCTAAAGACCAAAATTCAGGACAGAGACACCTCTTCTTGCTCATCACCCCATCTCTTCTGAACCCCTTGCACCTGCATTCCATTTCATCCTTAAGACAGCAGCCAAGGGTCCCCCCAAACCTAGTCTAGCCCAAGCTTGGGCTTCTCCCAAACACTCCATCCCACTGACCACCTCCTACTTGAGACTCATTCCCTCTGGTCTTTGAGAGGCCACAGTGTGCCCTCTGCCTTCCTGCGGCTCACCCCGTCTCTGTTAACCCTCAAATGCAGATGTTTTCAAAGGACCTGCTCCCCCTTTTCTACCTCTTTCTCGGGGTGGGTTATACCTGTACAGGGATTAAGGTCATATTTGTACACAGATGTATAAAGAAAGCTGAGCACCAAAGAATTGATGCTTTTGAACTGTGGTGTTTGAGAAGACTCTTGAGTGTCCCTTGGACTGCAAGGAGATCCAACCAGTCCATCCTAAAGGAAGTCAGTCCTGAATATTCATTGGAAGGACTGATGCTGAAGCTGAAACTCCAATACTTTGGTCACCTGATGCAAAGAACAAACTCATTAGAAAAGACCCTGATGCTGGGAAAAATTTAAGGCAGCAGGAGAAGAGGACAACAGAGGATGAGATGATTGGATGGAATCACCGACTGTATGGACATGAGTTTGAGTAAACTCTGGAATTTGGTGATGGACAGGGAGGCCTGGCGTGCTGCAGTCCATGGGGTCGCAAAGAGTCGGACATGACTGAGCGACTGAACTGAACTGAACTGTCCCAAGAAATCCCTTGCCGTGAAGCATCTGACACTAACTCTCACACAACAATAACCCTGAATGGAGAGCAAATGGCTGAATTCACAGAGGAGAAAGGACAATGTCAAGTCAAAGAGCCTGAGGTGCCCATCAGACAGAGAGGGCTTGAAAACTGAATGTCACCTCTGACTATTATGTCACCTGACCTCTTGAGGTCTCAGTTTTACCATCTGTAAAACAGGACAATAACAGGAGCAACTTCATTTCATAACTGTGGTGATTCGATGAAAGGAGGCAGGCAGAGGGATTCAGCACAGTGCCTGGCATCTAAGAAGCATATACAGATCATAAGTGCTATAAATATCATTGCTGTTATGCCTTTCCACTGAACTGAGAGCCCCATGGAGGTGCGTTCTGGGTCTGCTTCGCTTCTGCACCCCCAGAAGCTGGCACATAGCAGTGGCTCAGGTAGCTCTGTTGAGTAAATGCCTGACTCCTCTGGCTCTAGCTTCATTCTCATTGCTCTCCCCCAGCCCACACTTTAAAATATAATTATTAAATATATTGTTATCATTATATAAATAATATTATATTGGTTTGTATTTATATAAAAATTATAATTTATATGTAAAACAAACTATAATTATAATTAAGTATATAAACATATAATGTATTTATAACTAATGACTGTATTTTAATTTATTAATTTAATATGTATTTAAATAAACACAAAATGCCAATACTTGCCCAATATTTTAGCTCAGTGTCCTGCAGGAACCCCAAAATTAAACTCACTATGTCCCCCATGACTCAGCCCCTCCCACCTCCCCTGTTCCTGGTAATGGACCGAATCATTCACGCTTCAGAATTAAAACACTCAAAACACTTCAAGTGGAGACTCTAGAATGCAGGATTCTTCTCTGGTTAGTTTCTGACCCCAGCACTCAGAACAAGACCTAACCCATGGTAGGGTCCACAAGAAATGTCTGTGGAATGAATTAAAACCCCGTAAGCATGCTGGGGCACTTGGTGTGTCTGTCTCTTGAAGTCTTGCCCAGGGTCAAAGACCTGGACAGCCGTTGACACCCAGCCCTGAGACCCTGGGTGGCTGAAACACCCCTAGCCTCATCAAACTATTTGATGCTCCCCAAGAGGCTGTCACATATAATAGGATTGCCCAGGACTCACTGCCAGAAAGTCTACATTGAGTCTTTCTCCTCCAGGAAGGTTTCCTTGATTGCGCCTTCTACAGGGCATTTGCCTGTCTCTGCAAGGTAATAGAACTCATCACACACACTGTCCACCTTGGTAATTCCTGTTGGAAGGAATGGCAAGGCCAACAGCTCAGGAAGGAAGAAGAGAAGAACTCATATCAGTGAGCTTCCATAGTGCCACAAGCAAAAGACAAGTTCGGTGTTCATGACCTTGAAAGTGAAAGTGACAGTCGCTCATTCGTGTCCTACTCTGTATAGTCCATGGGATTCTCCAGGCCAGAATACTGGAGTGGGTAGCCTTTCCCTTCTCCAGGGGATCTTCCCAACCCAGGGATGGAACCCAGGTCGCCTGCATGGCAGGTGGATTCTTTACCAACTGAGCCACAAGGGAAGCCCAAGAATACTGGAGTGGGTATTCTATCCCTTCTCCAGGGGATCTTCCCGACCCAGGATTTAAACCGGGGTCTCTTACATTGCAGGCGGATTCTTTACCAACTGAGCTATCAGGGAAACCCATTCATGCATTAACCCTCACAAAATCTTGTGGGAGTGTTGTGATCTCATTCTGTCAGTAAGGAAACTGAGGGGCAGATGTTAGCTTGCCCAACATCACACCTAGTAAAAAGTAGAATCAGACTCTTAAGCCTGTCCTATCACTCAAGTCCAAGAACTTTCCATTACACAAAGATGTTGAAACCCAATAAAGACATAATGATTGGGATTTTCCCAGGACATCCACCAAAGTGTTACCTGATTTTCTTATTGACCAGATGGCGAAGTGAAAGCTGATTTAGAGTTACAATCTCATGATTACCAGTAACTGATGAGTCGAACTGGATCTTTGGTTATATACTTTCAGCCCAGGGCAGTATGTAACCCTTGGAAATGCTTTGCTTGTCTTATAGAGTTCCTTTTAAAAAATGGAGTTAATAGCTGATGTATAAATGTTAGATCTCAGCCTGAAATCCAAATTTCCAGCTTCTGCTTAAAAGATCTGGCAAGCCTGGCTCTGGAGTTGAGAAGTGGCCACACCCACAGGCTGAACATGTGTTTGGCTTTGCTGTGGTGGTCTTCCCCATTCCTTCTGCCCACCCTGACTCTCGGCTGCTCTCTACCTGGTGGGCTCTCTAGGGGGCTGCCATAGAACTCAGTCTTGAGTTCCATCCTCTCCCATGTTCATCAGCAATGGGACAGAGGGTGCCTTGAGAGCAGAAACCATCTCCTTCACAAACGTGTTTCAAGTGCTGAGTTCAGAGCCTAGTACTTAATAATTGCTCAGTAGTATATTCAAAAGCAGAGACATTACTTTACTGACTAAGGTCTCTAGTCAAGGCTATGGTTTATCCTGTGGTCATGTATGGATGTGAGAGTTGGACTGTGAAGAAGGCTGAGCACCGAAGAATTGATGCTTTTGAACTGTGGTGTTGGAGAAAACTCTTGAGAGTCCCTTGCACTGCAAGGAGATCCAACCAGTCCATTCTGAAGGAGATCAGTCCTGGGATTTCTTTGGAAGGAATGATGCTAAAGCTGAAACTCCAGTACTCTGGCCACCTCATGAGAAGAGTTGACTCATTGGAAAAGACTCTGATGCTGGGAGGGATTGGGGACAGGAAGAGAAGGGGACGACCAAGAATGAGATGGCTGGATGGCATCACGGACTCGATGGACGTGAGTCTGAGTGAACTCCAGGAGTTGGTGATGGACAGGGAGGCCTGGTGTGCTGCTATTCATGCGGTTGCAGAGTCGGACACAACTGAGCGGCTGAACTGAACTGAACTGAACTGAACTGAAACACTGCATAAGCCCCTTAAAGGAGCCCATCCCAGGATGAAGAGCTTATGAAGGCTTTCTGAAAGAGCAGGTGCCTTGGCTGAATCTCTAAGAGTGGCCTGGAGAGCTTGGAACTTTGTGCACTGCCGGTAGGAACGCAAAATGGTACAGTTGCTGTGGGCAACTGTACGGCAGCTCCTTAAAAATTAAAAGTAGAGTTACTAAATGACCCAGAAATTTCCTTCCGGGAATTCTGGGGAATTCAATTCTTCCATCCAGAAGAATTGAAAGCAGAGTCTCAAAGAGATATTTGTAGAGCCAGGATGATAGCAGCATTCTTTACAATTGCTAAGACATGGAAACGACCCACGTGCCCACGGATGAGTCAATGAACAAATGAAATATGGTGTCTGCATGCCATGCAACAATATTCAGCCTTAAACAGGAAGGAAATTCTGAAAGAAGCCAGTCACAAAAAGACAAAGACGGTATGATTCCACTTATCTGAGATACTTAAGAGTAATCAGCATCTTAGAGGCAGAAAGTAGAATGGTGGCCAGAGTCTGGGGGAGGGAGAATGAGGAATTAATGCTTAAAGGGTGCAGAGTTCCCATTTTACAAGATGAAAACGGTTATGAAGATGGATGGTGGTGGTTGTACAACGTTATACATGCACTTAATGCCACTGAACTATGTACTTCAAATGGTTAAGATGGTAAATTTTAGGTTCTGTGTATTTTATCACAATTTTTTTAAATGAAAAAAAAGAGAGAGAGAGAGTGAACTGGAGTTCACCAGGACAAGAATGTGAGGCAGGTCATGTAGGTAGAAGGAACCGCATGTACAGAAGTCATAGGTATGAATTATAACAGCTCATTCAGGGAACTGCAAATCAATGGGGTAGACAAGGGAGTTCAGTTCAGTTCAGTTGCTGAGTCATATCCGGCTCTTTGCAACCCCCTGGACTGCAGCACGCCAGGCCTCCTGTCCATCACCAACTCCTGGAGTTTACTCAGACTCATGTCCTCGGTGATGCCGAGGGAGTTAGACAGTGATATTTTAGTAAATATTTAATAACTGGCTCTCCAGAGGGTAAAAAGTCTTGATTTTTAACGTTTGCCAATTTCTACGGTGTAAATACCCCCACCCGGGTCAATTTCATGCTACTCACATTATGTCAATGAGTGCAGAGATGGGAACACGCTGCTGACTGAGGCAAGGATTGTTGCCATTCAGTCGCTCAGTCACGTCTGACTCTTTGCAACCCCATGGACTGCAGCTGCCAGTCCTCCATACCAAGCATTGAAGACAAGGTTTCCCTGTCCTTCACTGTCTCCCAGAACTTGCTAAAACTCATGTCCATTGAGTCAGTGATGCCATCCAACCACCTCATCCTCTGTCGCCCCCTTCTCCTCCCACCTTCAATCTTGCCCAGCCTCAGAGTCATTTCCAATGAGTTGGCTCTCCTCATCAGGTGGCCAAAGTATTGGAGTTTCAGCTTTAGCATCAGTCTTTCCAATGAATACTCAGGGTTGATTTCCTTTATGATTGGCTGGCTTGCTCTCCTTACTGCCCAAGGAAATCTCAAGAATCTTCTCCAGAACCACAGTTCAAAAGCATCAACTCTTCAGCACTCAGCCTTCTTTATGGTCCAACTCTCACATCCAAACATGAGTATTGGAAAAACTATAGATTTGACAACACAGACCTTTGTCAGCAAAGTGATGTGTCTGCTTTTTAATACACTGTCTAGGTTCATCATAGCTATTTTTCTGAGGAAAGAAGGATATGGCCCCTCTTGATTTCCCAGAAAAGGGAAGTTTCTATATGTGTATGATAGGAATTTAGGAAAGGTGGGAAAGGCTAGCTGAAAAGATGCAACTGAGTGGGTCACAAAGAACATTGGGTGTCAGTCGGGCTAAGGAGTTTTACTCTGTTCCTGAGTGTCCCAGTACAGCTTTAATCTGTAGCAGAATGATGTGAGTTCACTTAGAAGGGACTGAATAGATCTTATTCCAAGATCCCTGAAACTGAAACATACAAGGACAGGGTGAGGTCACAGTTCAGCCATCATCTGAGTGATCTGCAAGCCCAGGAACAGTCAGATCACAGAGGCAGCAGCCGTCTCCATGGCGATGGAGAGGTGGGTGCCCGGAACAAGTCCCAGGTGACCTCACCTAGAGGCATGTGCCTGGTCCTGACTCCCAATTCCAGGAGGGCTTCTGGAAAACTGGGGATTTCTGCATCATAGGATGCCTGTCAGATGGAAGGAAGGGGGACCAGCTGGTATTTGGAGGCAGAAGAAACCCTAGGGCCACCTATGGCTCTGAAGACCCCAAACCTAAGACCCAGCGTTCTAGGCGCATAATCCTGAGGTGCTCTGGATTCCAGGCCATCCACTTGTTTTCAGCCCCAGCCCAACCCAGCAACCACTTCCTGAGCCATTCCTGTGAGCAGAGCTCACATGGAATGTGGAGTAAGGAAGCGGACGCCAAGCTCAATCGAGAGGTCGTGATGCGACCCCTAACTGTTAGGATCGGGTAGATGAGGACAGGTCTTCAGAATGCCTGTGGCTCCTAGAAGAACATCTGAACTTCTTCCCCTGGCTTACAAGGAGGGGCTGCCTCTTCCAGATGCCTTCCCTGATACCTGCCTGGCAGAGTTCACAGCTTCCCCTTCTGTTCCCGGGTCAGTTGTCCTAACCTCTGTGCTTCTGAAGTCAGAAGATCTGTCTCCCCATCAGGCACACAACCTCTCATGATCTGCTCACCCCTTTCCAGGCTTGCCTTGGGTCCACCCAAAACCCAGTGCGTTGCCGGGAAGAAGGCTGACGCCCCCCTTCCAGTTCCGCAGTGCGGCGGCCCCCTCCCCCTCCCTCCCGTCCCCTCCCTCTCTCTCCCCCTTGCCCAAGAATGCCTGTGGCTCCTAGAAGAACATCTGAACTTCTTCCCCTGGCTTACAAGGAGGGGCTGCCTCTTCCAGATGCCTTCCCTGATACCTGCCTGGCAGAGTTCACAGCTTCCCCTTCTGTTCCCGGGTCAGTTGTCCTAACCTCTGTGCTTCTGAAGTCAGAAGATCTGTCTCCCCATCAGGCACACAACCTCTCATGATCTGCTCACCCCTTTCCAGGCTTGCCTTGGGTCCACCCAAAACCCAGTGCGTTGCCGGGAAGAAGGCTGACGCCCCCCTTCCAGTTCCGCAGTGCGGCGGCCCCCTCCCCCTCCCTCCCGTCCCCTCCCTCTTCTCCCCCTTTCCCCGCCTCCCTGCCTTCTTGCTACGCATCCACTTTCTTCTCTTCCTCCACTCCTACTCCTCTTTCTAGGCTTCCCACGCTTATCATTCAGTCACTACTCTGTGAGCACCTGTTATGTGCTAAGCTCTGGTTCTGGGGAAGAGCAGTGAACTAAAGCAGATGAGAACTATACCCCTGTGGCCCCCATGGACTTTGCATTCTGGAAGGAACAAACAGAAATAGACAAGTCAACAAGAAAAACGCAGCATTTGTTAGGTATTGATAAACGCTATGGAGAAAAAGTCAGGAAAGGAGGAATGGGAGTGGTGTGGTGTGTGAGTGTGTGCTGTGTTGGTGGGAGGGGGCTCGGGGTGGCAGTAACCAGTCTAATAGGGTGGCCAGGAAAGGACTTACTACAGAGGAGACATGAAGGAGGGGAGGGAGGGAGCAGGCTGTAAGGACACCTGGAGAAGAAGTTTCCAGGTAAAGGAAGTGCAAAGGTCCTGGAACAGAAGCACGTCTGTGAACTGGAAGAATAATAAGGAAATCAGGTCTACCTTTGTTAAAATAAAACCTTCTTCTGAATCCGTTGCCCTGCCCCAAGCTGGGTAAGTCCCTGTTCTGCGCTCTCCCAGCAGCCTGCGAGCTCCCTTGTCATAGCATCAGCCACACTCCATTACAATGTCTCCCCACCAGACTCTGAGCAGCGTGGGTACTTTTCCTTTGACATCCCAGCACCCCGCATAGGGCTTGTGCTGTGCTTAGCCACTCAGTCCTCGTGTCCAACTCTTTGCAACCCCATGGGCTGTAGCCCACCAGGCTCCTCTGTCCCTGGGAATCTCAAGTAAGAGTACTGGAGTGGGTTGCCCTTTCCTCCTCCAGGGGATCTTCCCAACACAAGAATCAAACCCACATCTCCTGTATCTCCTACACTGCAGGTGGATTCTTTACTCACTGAGCCATCAGGAAGCCCTTAATACACGTTTATTGACTGCCTAACTGAATCAGTCAATGAAGAACAAATTAAGCTCTATGAATCCTTGAGGTGTCTTATTCATGTCTACCCCTGGCAGCATCTAGGAACCTAGAAAAAAATGTTTGATGGATGACTAATGGAAGTAACTAACGCTTTTTAAGCACAGACACTATGCTAAGTTCTTTATGTGGCTTAGCTCGTTTATCCTTAAAGTGATCCTTGAGGCAGGCACAACTGTCAGATGCAGTTTGCCGATTAGGACCATGAGGTTCAAAGGTCAAGATATGGCTCACTCAAATCAGACAGCTGGTAGGTGGCAAAGCTCTGCACTGAGCCTTGTACATTTGACATCCAAAGCCATGTCTACTTAACCCAAAGTTAATTGCCTCCCAGAGATGGGGGCCTGAGATTCGAGGGAGAAAGGGCTGGGGGAGAAAGAGGAAAGGAGAGGAAAAAACCTCCCTACAAGGGTGAAGAGTGGCGTCTTCCCCATCTCCATTTTTCTCTCCTTGAGCACCAAAGTTTCTGGCACACAGAGGATGTTCAGTAAAAGTTAAGGAATGTTAAATAGTTGTTGACGATTCCTTTTCCCAAAGAGGAGAGTTTTGTGTGGTTTGAGTTAAAAGAAATTCTGTCAGTTCCGTCAGATTAACGTGGACGCAAGTCCCAGCTTGAACCCTATGGTGATAACCCTGCCCAGCTTTGCCCCTAATCTTAGGAGTGAGCTTCTGGGTGACCTCCGTCTGCTTTGGGTGCAGCCTTGTCTCCTGAAGGATGACACAGCTCGGGACTTCCTGCCGGTCCAGTGGCTAAGGATCCCCCTGCCAGTGCAGGACGCATGGGTGTGACCCCTGGTCTGGGAAGATCCCACGGGCTGAGGGCCAGCTAAGCCCGTGCCCCACAGCTACTGAAGCCCATGTACCCAGAGCCCGTCCCTGCAACTAGAGGCCGCCACAGTGAGACGCCCCGCACCGCAACTGGAGGAAGCCCGTGCACAGCAACGAAGACCCGCACAGCCAAGAGCAAATAAAGAAAAGTGAACGACGCGGCTCACAAGGCCTGATGCACTCTGGGTAAAGGACCCCACAGCCCAGGGGATCTCCCCTCAGGTTCTGTGCCCTGCCCGCCCCTCCCAGGGACCCCTCTCTAGCTCCTTCTCAGTTTCTCCCACTCCTTCTTCTTGGCCTGTGGTCCCCTGGCCCACCACTGACCTCTCTGGCCTGGCCTCAGCTCCTGTTCTCCTGAGCAGCCTCACTGGGCCGCGTCTGGAGCCCCAGGCCCTCCTGGCTCCCCACTTCTAGCCACAGCACTGGGGTCCACGGGCTGCAGATCCCAACGGGTTCCAGGCCTCCAGAATCCTACAGCTGTGAACGAGAGGGCACGGTGAAGGCAGTCCTGGAGATGGGGAGTAGGAATTTCTGCCCAGACCCAGCTGGGCACCCCTCTGCTCAGCCCCCAGCTCTCCTGGCAGATGAGGAAGTCCAGCAAAAGCCTGGAGCCTGGGACTGGCTCTCCTGCCAAAGAGGCCTGGGCAGTCACCCAAAGAATTCCAGCAGGGGTAGATGTGAGTCCTGAGTTATTCAGGTCACGGCCTTATCTGACTGCACAGGCCTTGCTAATCCCCTGAGCCTGGAGGGATCACAGCCACCTCGGCCCTGAGCTCGGAACTTTCTGCGGGGTCTGACCATCTACTAAGTAACCTGACTGTTTGCATCCCTGGGCTCCTCAGTCTTGATGGAAGCAGGAGCCTGGACCCAGATCCTAGGGATGGGAGCCTAAGAAAACATGTGGGCAGGGAAGCGATCAGAAGGGAAAGTATTGAAGCAGTTGGGGAAGCAAAGGTACTTCTTATTTTATTTTACTTTTATTAACACAAAAAAGAATTGTGCATGGGGTGTAGCCGATGTGCCAGCCTGGATGGGAGGGGTTTTGAGGGAGAGCGACACATGCCTGTGCATGGCAGAGTCCCTCCCTTGTTCGCCTGAAACTCTCACAACACTGTCTATCGCAACATACTCCTGGAAGTGAGTTCTGAGAAGGGGCATCGGTGGCCGGAAATTAAGTTGGTGTCGTTCATTCCTGAACTCCTACCATCATTGTGTCCCTAATGCCTATCCTGTGCCAGCCGCTGCGCTGAGAGGCGGGTACAGGGATGAATAATGGAGGGGGTGGTAGTGGTGTGGGGAAGTCCTTGCTCTCAGGGAGCTTGAAGTTTAAGGATGGAGACAGCTCAGGAATAAGCCTTCCACCAAAAATACTGCAGAAGTGCCAGGAAAGAAACGCAGTAGTGGGGAGACGGAGGCCCCGCCCAATGAATGGTTATTAGCTAATAACTAAGGGGCGTGATCCAACCAGTCCATTCTGAAGGAGATCAGCCCTGGGATTTCTTTGGAAGGAATGATGCTAAAGCTGAAACTCCAGTACTTTGGCCACCTCATGAGAAGAGTTGACTCATTGGAAAAGACTCTGATGCTGGGAGGGATTGGGGGCAGGAGGAGAAGGGGACGACAGAGGATGAGATGGCTGGATGGCATCACCGACTCAATGGATGTGAGTTTGGGTGAACTCTGGGTGTTGGTGATGGACAGGGAGGCCTGGTGTGCTGCAATTCATGGGGTCACAAAGAGTCAGACACGACTGAGTGACTGAACTGAAGTGAACTGAGGGGCTAATAACAACTCAGCTGGCACAGTAATAATGGTGGAATTAACATTTTTGGGGTTTTTACTGTGCACCAGGCCCTATGCTGAACAGAACACGTGATTTATTCCATCTAATACAGATGTTAAATCCATGGGCAAAATTGCTATTCAGACAGGAGTCCAGCAACTTGGCCAAGGTCGCACAGCTATCCGGAGCCTCCCAGGAGCTTAGAAGGACTCTTCATTCAGATTGGCAGCCCCTGGTTTGACTTGTATGGTGCTTGACACGATATAGATACTGTCTTCTTTTTTCCCCTCATGATCAGAGAGGAAGATAAAAGTCATAAAAAGCAGTCTGGAAATGTATAAAGTTAACAGTGAACTACACTCCGCCCAAGTTAATCATTTTTCAGAAGGATTTCTGTCCTTAAGGATAATATTTAAAATAACCACAGTTAAGAATAATTTTTATCTTTCTTTTAGATTTTGTCCATATTTGTTTCAGCTTTTTGTTTTAAAAGATTTAAAGCCTTAGGGAGCT
This sequence comes from Madoqua kirkii, assembly GCA_006408675.1. Lineage (NCBI taxonomy): Eukaryota > Metazoa > Chordata > Mammalia > Artiodactyla > Bovidae > Madoqua > Madoqua kirkii. Next base: position 9,840 of record SJYC01016174.1, on the reverse strand, counting down.
TCCTGGTGGTCCAGCGGTTAGGACTGTGCTCTTTTACAGAACTCCATGGCCGGGGTTCAAACCCTGGTGGCGGAACTAAGATCCCATAAGCCATGTTGCAAGGCCAACAACACAACAACAAAATATTTAAAATGTATAGATTAAATTGGAATTCTTCCAGTTCCCCTCTCCCGCCCTATTTCCAGCCTTCCTTCTCTGCCTAAAGGTAATCGAATCCATGAAATTGATGTGTATCTACAAATAATATTTAACAATATTTCCTGATTTTATTTCTATAGAAATGGAATAATAGTGAACTTAACATCTTGCAATTTGCTTTTTTCACTCTATCCATGGGCAGTCCTAGCGGTAGAGAACCCATCTGCCAGTGCAGGAGACATAAGAGATGTGGATTTGATCCCTGGGCCAGGAAGATCCCCTGGAGGAGGGCGTGGCAGCCCGCTCCAGTATTCTTGCCTGGAGAATCCCATGGACAGAGGAACCTGACAGGCTACAGTCCATAGGGTCGCAAAGAATCGGACACAACTAAAGCAGCTTAGCACACACACACGCACGGATCCCTCTACAGCTGTTTTATTTTAAGATATATATTGAAAAAGGCAACAATGCTGAGTCATAGACTATCCACATTTTTTCCCTGAAATTTTATTTCGAAAAATTTGAAACTGACAGAAAAGTTGTAATTGTTAATTTTAGATATAAACTTGTTTTTTATTTCCCAAACAGATAAGTTACGGTGAAATTCCATCAATAATAAGAACTTTGTCTAATCATAAATATCAAAGTCATTTATAGATAAATAATACCATAATATTTAAGAAAACACTGTCTGTATTATTTAGAAACTCCTACCCAGATTTCTTTGTAAAGGACCATAACCACGTATATTTTGGATACAAGTCCCAGTCTCTGACTGTGTCTTTCCCAGAGCAGAAGTTTATTATTATTTTTTTACTTTAATATACTCCAACTTAGCAGTTCTTTCCCATTTCCTCCACATTCAGCAATGTCATATTCGTAATTGCCTTAACGTTTCCAAAAAAGAAAAACCCAGTGTGGGGAGAAGAAAGCGCCAGCAGCAGCTCTGCAGGCTCGGGGCTGAGAATCCGGTAATGAAGTCTTTCTGGAAGGTAAGAAAGGGCTCTGTGCTGCATGCTATTTTTAAACCTGCTGGAGCAGCACGTGTATCCTGCCCCGTGCACTTTCTCCAGCAGAGGAGGGGCCCCAGGGAATGCAGCCAGGAATTTAGATGCTATTTATTGTATTTCCTTTTATCAGTCAAATGATTTTCCTATTTCCCACATAGATAAAGATCTTCTGCTTACCGCTCCAGCTTGTTGACTTTGTCAGGACTGCTGTGCAGTCTGGAAATTGGTCCCAGAGAGAGAAGGGCATTGTTGTGAGGGGTTTGTTTGGTGGTTGGGTTTTTCTTCTCCCAATAGGGAGGAGATCCGTTTACCAAAAAAAAAAAAAAAACCTTCCCTGGTACATAAAAATAGAAGTAACAGACCAACTGGGATGATTCAATAGGTTAGCAGGAGGCAGGGGTGTACTAACGTTTTACAGCCAGTTCTGATGGCAAAAACGCACCTTGATTTGCAGAGTTTGCAGATTTCTAACATGTAAGTATTTGCGCTCTGACTCATCTCTAGCTGCCCATACGACGTCACTGAGTGTGGAGGAAATGGGGAGGAACTGCTAAGTTGGAGTATATTAATAATAAACTTCCGCTCCGTGAAGGACACAAGTCAGAGACTGGGACCTGCATCCAAACTGTACGAAGAACACCTGACACTCAGCAATAAGAAGACACCTCATTACAAAGTGGGCAAAAGGTCTGAGCAGATAGCTCACCAAATGAGAAGACATACAAATGGCAAAGAAGCCTGGGAAAAGGTGCTCCACGTGATCCGTCTCTGCAGAATTACCTGTTAAAACAACCAGGGCACACCGCTAGCAAGGCTCAGATCCGAAATGCTACAACACCAAGGGTTGCTGAGGACGTGGGGCAGCAGGAGCACGTTGCCAGTGGGAAGGCAAGACGGCGCAGCCATTCCGGAAGACGGTTGCCATTCAGAAACTGCACTCCAGATATTTACTCAATCAAGCTGAAAGCTTATGCCCACATAAAGCATTTGTGCACAACTGATTATGGTATTTTTATTCATCATCACTGCAAAATGGAAGCCACCAGGATGTCCTTGAGCAGTAGATGGATAAGCAAACTGCAGTTACAGCCACACCGCGGGATATCGTTCAGTAACCAAAGACACGAGCTGTCAAATCACAAAATGACACGGAAGAGCCTTAAAGGCATCTCACTAAGTGAAGGCAGCCAATCTGAAAAACCTACATGCTCTGTGAGTCCAATGACATGACCTTCTGGAACAGGGGAAACCACTGAGACAGGAAAGAGGCCAGTGTTTGCCAAGAGTTTTGATGAAGAGAGAACAGTAGATGAAACCCAGGGGGATACTTAGGGCATGAAACCATTCTGTAAAATGTAGTGCTGATCAATACTTGGCATCACACATTTGTCAAAACCCAGAGAATAACACAAAGACTTGACCTTCATGCAAACTGTAGACATTAGTTAATAATATTGCATCTATATTGGTTCATTCATTTTAACAGATGGACCACACTAATGCAAGATGTTAATAGCAGAGGAAACTATGTCTGTGGCCGGGCTGGGAGGAGGTGCATGGGAATTCTGTACAAGTCTTCTGTAAATAGAAAACTCTTCCAAAACACAAAATCAACATTTATTAACTTAAAAGAACTATTGCTGCAATATGTGCTTTTACTTGATTACATGTTTTCTTTTTTAAAAAGCTGAAATATAGTTGATGTACAATTATGTTAATTTCAGATGTATTATATAGAGATTTGACATTTGCATACATTATGAAATGACCACCATAGTAGGTCTAATAACTATCTGCTGCTGCTGCTGCTAAGTCACTTCAGTTGTGTCCGACTCTATGCGACCCCATAGACGGCAGCCCACGAGGCTCCCCCGTCCCTGGCATTCTCCAGGCAAGAACACTGGAGTGGGTTGTCATGTCCTTCTCCAATGCATGAAAGAGAAAAGTGAAAGTGAAGTCCGACCCTCAGCGACCCCATGGATTGCAGCCTTCCAGGCTCCTCCATCCATGGGATTTTCCAGGCAAGAGTAGTGGGGTGGGGTGCCACTGCCTTCTCCAATAACTATCTGCCTCCATACAAAGTTATTATGATATTATTGACCATATTTCTTCTGTTGTATATCACATCCCTGAGGCTTATTTATTTTATAACTGAAGGCGTATACTTCTTAATCCCTTTCATCTATTTCATCCAACTCCCAACCCTCCCCTCTGGCAACCATGTATTCTTTCCCTGTATCTATGAGTTTGTTTCCATTTTGTCTTTTTTGTTTTGTTTTTTTACTTTCCCCATATAAGTGAGATCATAGCGTATTTGTATTTTTCTGCCTGATTTATTTCACTTAGCATAATACACTCTAGTTCCATCAGCGTTTTCACAAGTGGCAAGATTTCATTTTTTGTGGCTTAGTAATGTTTCATTGTATATATGTATGTATATATGTATATATTTCTATACCCCACTTCTGCTGACAGGCTCCTGGGTTCTTTCCGCATCTTGATTATTAACAGTGCTGCTGTGAACATTGGGGTGTGTATGTCATGCTTTGGTTTCTTCTGCTAAGTACCCAGAAGTGAAATTGCTGTATCACACAGTAGTTTTATTTTTAATTTTGTAAGGGACTTCCACACTGCTTGACTGTACCAGTTCACATTCCTACCCACAATGCGGGAGAGGTCCCTTTTCTCCACATCCTTGACAACACTGGTTATTTGCTACCTTTTTGATGACAGCTATTCTGAAAATGTGAGGTGATGTCTCATTATGGTTTTGATCTGCATTCCCGTGATGATTCATGAAGACTACACTTTCTTGTTTACAATGCAAATACAGTCACGATGTTATTTTCTTTCTCTGTTCAGAGCCCTTTTGTGTTTGACTGGCTTTCGCACTCTTGGACAGTGCTTCTTAACTGTTATTGTGCCTATGAAACACCTGGGAATCTTTTTAAGATACAGATTCTGATCTGTGGGTCTTGGGTGAGGCTGGAGACTTTTACGCACAAACTCCCTGTGCTCCCAATACTGCGGGCACACTTCCTTATCCGTAAAATGAGAGCTAGTACTCCATTCTAGTTAAGGGTCCTTCCAACTCTGCATTTATCATTTTCATTCTAAGTACATTCATTCCAAATAAGGACCTGGCTTTTCCTTCTCCAGGGCAAAGGTTTGATGTTCCCACTTGCACCCGGCTCCCCCTGCCCCATCCCTTGCTCATCCTACCTTTTGTCCATTGAGCAGGAGTCAGAAGAGGCTCTCTCCTTTCAGATGCCTGACTGCAATCTCAGAACCAAGGGAAATCCAGTTCTAGGACAGATGGCTCCTCCCGGACAGACCCCAGGATGCTGACGACAGAACATCTCCAACCACAGTTTCCGCCGACATCAGACAGCCTCGGAGACATCTGGCTGAAGAAGTTCCTGGCTCCAAAGAAGATCTTGCTACAATTGAATAGATTTAGAGAGTCAACTAAGGAAATGATAGGCTAGGCAGCCAGCACAAACCAGAGCACTTATCTGCTGTGGGAAAAGCAGACTCTTGATTTAAACCAAACAGGAACTCTTCAAGAAGCCACAAGTGGGTGTTTCCCTGGCCCGTCCTTGGATCATCTCAGTTGCAGGTCCTGGGTCTCTAGACATTTCAGACCATAGTTCCATCCAGTTGTGAGCCAACTGTGACCAGATGAGCAGTGTATCGGGCAGCTCAGAGCCTCCCTCAGGGGGAACCTAGAGTCTTGGAACCTTACTGCTTGGTGTCTATGCACCCTCAGGCACTATTCAGGCAGGAGGAGAAGCCCACAGTCATCACTGTGCTGAGAGATTTATGAGTGCAGCAGGCAAGTCACAGTGAAGCAGATATGAAATGGCCATTCTAGGCATCCACATTTTAAAGTGGAAAACAGAATGAAGTATGTTCTCTGGAAAAGATGAAGAGGTGGTTTTATCTGTGTCCCTGGATCTAATTTCAGAGAGAGGTTTGAGCAATGGAAAATTTCAGCCAACCCAGAAGGGAAGTAAGGCATCACCAACTGCAGGGTCCACGAAGGGTCATTAGGTCCATTCCATGCTACATGAAAGATTGCTTTATCCAGCTCCTGTCCTCCTTCTAAAGGTCATTCCAGCACTAATCTCTGGTTGCTTCTGGGTCTTAAAACCATTTCCAAAATGAGAGTCCTTTCACATGTAGTTTAAACCTGCCATTATACTGTATCTTTCTCTTTCAAAAATACTGAATTGATTGAAGATAAAAGCAGATCAATAATTCCATCTTTTAAAAATAATTCCAACTTTTACAACATAGCTTTAAAGTGCCATAGGTTGAGCCAATTTAAGACCAGAAAGCCAGCAGTAATCTGGCCCTTTCTGACCTCTCCACTTTGACCTTACGTACTTTGTCCAAATGGCCTTTTCGCACTTCCTCCAACAGCAGGCTTCCTCTTGTATACAGTCACAGTCCTTGCAGCTTCCGCTGCCTAGACTGGGCCCAACAAACCACCCCTAGTGCTCCATTTAGGACTGGAGATTTATTTAGAAGATAACTGTCTGCAGAAGGGCAGTGCATCCTCCACAATCACTGGGATCAGGGGCTCTGGAAAAGCAGACTGAGCTTTCATAAAATACCCCTAGAGTCACATCACAGAACTACTCGGCCAAGGGAGATGCTGTTTCTGCTCATTAAATGATAAAGCTGTTGTCACAGCTTCCAAAAACACTTCAACATTCTACCAGCAAATTGATGCCTTCGCTTACTCCTTGGAAGGAAAGTTATGACCAACCTAGATAGCATATTGAAAAGCAGAGACATTACTTTGCCGACTAAGGTCCATCTAGTCAAGGCTATGGTTTTTCCAGTGGTCATGGATGGATGTGAGAGTTGGACTGTGAAGAAGGCTGAGCACCAAAGAATTGATGCTTTTGAACTGTGGTGTTGGAGAAGACTCTTGAGAGTTGCTTGGACTGCAAGGAGATCCAACTAGTCCATTCTGAAGGAGATCAGCCCTGGGATTTCTTTGGAAGGAATGATGCTAAAGCTGAAACTCCAGTACTTTGGCCACCTCATGCGAAGAGTTGACTCATTGGAAAAGACCCTGATGCTGGGAGGGATTGGGGGCAGGAGGAGAAGGGGACGACAGAGGATGAGATGGCTGGATGGCATCAGGGACTTGATGGACGTGAATCTGAGTGAACTCTGAGAGATGGTGATGGACAGGGAGGCCTGGCGTGCTGCAACTCATGGGATCACAGAGTCGGACACGACTGAGTGACTGAACTGAACTGAACTGAATCCTGCGCCTTTGCCCATTCATTCAGGTCTTATTTCAAATCTCAAACAAACATATCTGATAAGGCAGACTATTCAAACACATGGCATCTTACTTGCAAGGGAGTCTAATGTAAGTTTTCCAGCCTCAGCAGTACAGGAAGGTGCACTAGAAGGAGCTGAAATAGATGTTAAACAAGATCTTCCAGAGTCTCTGTGTTCATTCAAGTGCTATTAACACCCTCTTCCCATATTTATACCTCCCTTCCAACTAAGTGGGCCCCCTTTGAATCTATTATCCCAGTGCCATAAAGACCCCAAATAGCCATGTGGTAATTCCATATTCAGTTAACTTTCAGTTTAATTGAACTAATTTTGCATACCCTAGGCAAGGTGTGATAGAATTCCAGCTGAGTTATTTCAATCTGAAAAGATGATGCTATTAAAGTGCGACACTCAATATGCCAGGACATTTGGAAAACTCAGCAGTGGCCAGAGGACTGGGAAAGGACAGTTTTCATTCTAATCCCAAAGAAAGGCTGTTGAGGTCCTTTAGTGGACCAGAACCTGGGGGTGCAGCATCGATGATGAGAAAGTAAAAGAGAGAGAAAGAGGCTGATATTCCTTGGTTTACGCAGAAAACCAATAAAGCCTTTGACACAAGGCTTGCGCTGCTTCATGTAGGCAGCAGGCACCCTCTCGAGGGGGTGAAGGCACAGTGTGCCTTCTCGAGAGGGTCTTAGAAGCCTGGGCAAGAAAGTGAGCTCAGTGGGCTTCTGCGCTCCAAACAAAATTAGCCTGAGAAAGAGACAGAGAGAGACACGGGGACCTAAGCTCTGATGGAGCAAAGGTGTTTTATTCAACATAGTGTGGGTATATATACTGTCTTACAAGGCAGCTAGCAAAGATAAAATCAAAAGTCCAGGCTTACAAATTATCAAGGAAACATAAGGCCATCCATGTCAAAGAGCGAGGGTTGTGAATAATCACTTTTACCGTATGGTTCATAAAACGGAAGTGGGTCGTAAGTAGTTACTTATCACCGTATGGAAAGACTAAGGAAGGAAATGCACGCATTCCTCAGCCCCCGGGAGTATTTTGCTGCTTCACTTAATTCCCGAATATTCAGGGATTAATAAGGGACAGAGGATTCATGACAGATCCAGAGCAGCACACAGGAAGCCTCCTGTTAAATGCTTCCTGACAAAAGGCAATGCCAAAGAATGCTCAGAGTACCACACAATTGCATCGAAAAACCAAGAAAGTTCCAGAAAAACATCTACTTCTGCTTCCTTGACTATGCCAAAGCCTTTGACTATGTGGATCACAATAAACTGTGGAAATTTCTTAAAGAGACGGAAATGCCAGACCACCTTACTTGCCTCCTGAGAAACCTGTATGCAGGTCAGGAAGCAGCATTTAGAACCAGACATGGAGCAACAGACCTGTTCCAAACTGGGAAAGGAGTACATCAAAGCTGTCTATTGTCACTATGCTTATTTAACTTATATGCAGAGTACATCACACACAGTGCTGGGCTGGATGAAGCACAGCTGGAATCAAGATTGCCAGGAGAAATATCAATAACCTCAGATAAATGCGGATGACATCACCGTTATGGAAAAAAGGGAAAAGGACTAAAGAGCCTCTTGATGAAGGTGAAAGAGGAGAGTGAGAAAGGTGGCTTAAAACTCAGCATTCAAAAAACTAAGATCATGGCATCTGGTCCCATCACTTCATGGCAAATAGATGGGGGAAACAATGGAAACAGAGACAGACTTTACTGTCTTAGGTCCAAAGTTACTGCAGATGGTGACTGCAGCCATGAAATTAAAAGACACTTGCTCCTTAGAAGAAAAGCTATGACAAACCTAGTCAGCATATTAAAAAGCAGAGACATTACTTTGTCAACAGAGATCCGTCTAGTCTAAGCTATGGTTTTTCCAATAGTCATGTGTGGATGTGACAGTTGGACCATAAAGAAGGCTGAGTGCCAAAGAACTGATGTTTTCAAACTGTAGTATTGGAGAAGACTCTTGAGAATCACTTGGACAGCAAGGAGATCAAATCAGTCAATCCTGAAGGAAATCAACCCTGAATGTTCATTGAAAAGATTGATGTTATAGCTGAAGCTCCAATACTTTGGCCACCTGATGTGAAGACCTGACTCACTGGAAAAGACCCTGATGCTGAAAAAAAAATTGAGGGCAGGCAGTGAAGGGGGTGGTAGAGGAGGAGATGGTTGGATGGCAACATTGACTCAATGGGCATGAGTTTGAACAAACTCTGGGAGATAGTGAATTACAGGGAAGCCTGACATGCTGCCATCTATGGGGTTGCAAAGAGTCAGACACAACTGAGTCTTGTCTCAGTCTCACAACTGAGAACAACAAGGGAAGGTGCTCCTTACCTGGACACTAATATCTTTAATCTCCCAAATGAGCCAACCTGTGGCCCTGGACACAATCGGGAAACTGACTTGTCAGATTGAGAAGTGGCTGCAGGAGCTACCATCTCCTGAATCTTGACGCCCCTGCCACAGTTGCACCAGGAACATGCGTGCCTCAGACCCCAGCTTTTCTCCCATTAAAGCAGCTCTGAATTCAAGACTTATGTGACTGTAACTTATTTACAGAATTTACTTCTAATTCAGAAACCAAGCTGCCAAAGAAACCAGGACTGTTGCCTGCAAGAAACCTCCTTTAAATATAAAAACACACACATAAAGGGATGGAGAAAGATATTCCATGCTATCACTAATAAAAAGAAGATAGGAGCAACTATCTTAGTTTCAGACAAAGCATACTTCAGAGCAAGGAAAATTACCAGGAATAAAGTGAAGCATTTTCATAATAATAAAGAGGTTGGTTTTCCAGGAAGATACAACAGTCTTTATTGTGTATGTCCCTATCAACAGAACATCAAAGCTGAGCAGGACCAGCAATCAACTAAATGACCAAGAGAGTACTTCCGTCAACAACAGCAGAATAATGGAGTGCTTCGGTCGATAACAGCAGAGTACACATTCTTCCCAAGCTCTTGTGAAACATTCACTAAGATAAACTACATTCTGGGCGATAAAACACACCTTAAATTTAAAAAAACAGAAATCATACAATGCTCTCAGGCCACAGGAAAATTTAACTAGAAATGAGCAACAGAAAGATAGCTGGAAAATCTTAAAATGCTTACCAATTAAACAGCACAGTTCTAAATAACACATGAATCAAAGAAGAAGTCTCCGGATTAATTAAAAGATATTTTGTGCTAAATGAATATGAAAACACAACTCTTCAAAATTTGTGTGTTACACTGAAAACAGTGTTTGGGGAGAATTTGCAGCATTGAATGCATATATTAAAAAAGGGAATCTAAAATCAATAGTCTAAGCTTCCACCTTTGGAAATCGAAAAAGAAAAAGCAAATAAACCTC